>CAVNYN010257175.1:0-48382 GCA_963692815.1 Nyctanthes arbor-tristis | reverse complement strand
CACCCAACCCCGGCCCTTAGAAAAAAAAAAAAAAAAAAAAGGGGTGGGGGGAGTTTGCAAAATCTGGTCGGAAACCGACGGTTTTGTTGGTTAACGGGGCAAACGGTTGGTTTCGGTTCACCATTTGGCCAAACCGACCGACAGACAGACACCCAGGCCTAACTGTCATACTTCTTTAGTTTCCGGATAGGAAAGAGTTTTGAGCTGAAAATGTATTGAAGAAGAAAACTACTGATAAGATTAAAATGGTCAGTTTGCAATCTGGTTACGTAAAGAGAGAGGCAACACCCTCAAATTATAAATGAATCTATCCTTGATACATCATACATGAGATGATTTTTCTGAAGTCAACAATAATGAGGATGTAGCAATTACCTGCAACTCACAACATATTCTCATCCTAGTTCAAGATAGAATTCCGAAATCATGCATTCAACCCTTATCATAATTGCAATAAAACAATTCAGTATCAACTTAGAAACCTTCTATAATTTATTATATCTCTGCAGCTTAGACATGAAAATATGCACTCATTATACCATTGCTTCAACTAATTCATTTACACCTCATATGTACTTTCAGACACCAGAAAATAAAAACAAAAGGAGACTGCAAGAGATAGATATATATATCAACATCACTTATGTCATGGTGAAACATATGCTGCTATTCACTTATAAAATAACAGGGTACCATGTAAGCATTTTATTTTTTATTTTCGGGATATTATTCTTGATAAAGGTGACGTGTTAGTTGCCTACTGCAGCTATTGGTTGGTCAATCAATATCTGTACAAACCAAAGCATCATGAATTATGTCAATATGACATAATAAATGAGAATTTAACGAGACAAGAGTTAAGGTAAGGATAACCTAGAAGAGTTGGCAAAAATATATGTTTATACTAAGTCTCCTTGAATAAGCAATGCGAAAACGGTAAACGAATACAATATCATGTAAATTATTATGTTTACAAAAACTTGAGCAAGTGCGTAATAAAAGTAATGACTGGCCCAACATGTCATTAGTTCTTTGCAATTTGATATGTACCTCAGTTGACAAGAAGAAAAAGAACATCTTGCGAGGAGTTGGGCTTTATTAAATAGCATTTCCATTCTTTGTGTAGATTTCTGAAAAAAGATACGCTCCTCTAAAGCTAAAAATGGTTATGTTGAACACTGACAGTAGCAGATTTTACAAGCTTACGTATTTGGTACGTCTAGCAACTGAAAACCATTTCCTGGCTGTCCATTCTATCTGTACCAGATAGTAGTAATCTGTCATCAAATAGAGTGATCCATCCAAAAGCATCAGTTCCCGGTGGGCACTCTAAGGCTGCTTCAAGAACCCGATGATGTACACCATGGGAATCGACTGAATATCCACCCTTGTGATCATGTCCAGCTATACATACCTTTACACAATTGTAACGGTGAATCACGTTCATCACTTCATCATAATTCCAAAGTAATGCTGCTTCAGATGATGCACCGGGATCTAAAGGCAGATGGCAGCATATCACAACTTTTTGGTTTGAATTGGTTGCGTCCTGAAGGACATCATCCAACCACTCCATTTGTTCTTTCCCAACTGCTCCGTTGAACATAACGAACCTTCTCTCAAGCCCAACCAGTCCATTTGGGCTGTTTTTGTCAGAATTTGGATTTCTTTCCTGAAGAAAATTCAAAGCCTTCAATGTCTTTTCGTGATCCTTCGGCCAACCAATAGCGCTGATGTCATATCCATCGAGCACTACGAATCGGTATTCTGGAATTGGGGAAAAATCGTAGTAGGAAAGACCATTAGTGCTAGGAATTTTCAATATCTTATGCAATTCTTGACGAGGGAGATTGTAGAAGCAGTGATTGCCAATCATGTGATATACAGGTCCATTGAAGACATTAAATTCGTCGGTGACCTTTTTAATGGCACATAGAGATTGATCTTTAGGACAGAAGCCGTCAATAGTGTCACCAAAGTTGATAACAAATTTAAGCTTTTGTTCATTCCATTTCTGAACTGCCCTTCGCAACACAAGAAGGCTATGCCGATAATATCGAGGAACACCAAGGAATGAGCGGCCATCAGGAATGTCAGCATATTGAACATCTGATATCACACCAAATGAAAGAAGAGGCTTCTTTGCTTGTGCGCTCACAATCCCATTTACGTAACCCATTAAGCAGTCGCCAATAATCCTATTCAATGACAAGAATAACTGTAAACTAACTTGCAATTCCAATATTGGAAGTCATCTTAATCAAGAACACAAAAGCTGATATATGAAAGGCAAATTAAAAGTCATTAGTGCATCATTTAAATCTTAGAACTCCAAGATAACCACAATCTGAGAATTAAAACCAGATTAACCAATCACACGCCTAGATAAGGTAAATAACAAAAGGGAACCTATCAAACATTTATAACTAAAACTACAAAGTCACCTTATTCATCTAATCACAGAAAACGGTAGTTGTGAACGGAAAGGATATTGATAGGCCGAGTATATTGATTGAGGCATGGTCATTTACATCACAGCTGTTCCAATTTGCCCCATTTAAGCTAGAACAAGGAAGAGGTGTTCCAACACAATGTGGTAAATGGTAATGGAAATTGCCAGTTGTACTATTCTTGATATATGAGCACAAAGAGAGGTAAGAGAAAACCAAATGGCCTCTCCTCATATCTGGGTCAACAGTATAGATAGATACAGCACAATGCTTCTTAATTTCTGACAAGGCTTGTACAAAAGCATGATAAACCCTAGTACAAATCAACTCGTGCTGCTTAGAGAAAAGCTCAAACTTCGCAAAAACGATTACCTAGAACCATATTGAAAATATTTGGAAAGAGTAGCAGATTTCCACCCAAATAAGAAAGAAATATTAGAGCTTTTCTCCCTAATTTTTGTAACCTCATTGAGTATTAGCCCTCTTTTTACATGTCCGGATTCTTTAAGATACAGCCCCTTCCGGTATTCACTTCCCCCCTTCCTAGCCAAACCCAACTTCTAATTTTTGAATACCCACGTTCACAAATGTGAAATCTGACAATTACTGCATAGTTCATAAGCTCATCAAGACAATTCCACCAAAGAGGGGCAAAATATAGAACCTTTAAACAGCAGGTCCCATTACCTAGTTTCTTGACAAATATCTTCACATTCAAAGGTGACAATCCAGCCGATGATTAACTAAACCATACTAGGAAAGTAGATTACTAGAAGTGTACAGCATCTATCAAAAGCATTCTTGAATCTAAACATCAAATATAAATAGTGAAACCCCGCAATGCTATGTGCTAACATAAATAATAAATCGAATTCAATAAAATAATTGAAACACTGAAAAATCCTTGCAGAAATATCCTAGACTGCAATGCCTCTCAAATCTCAATGCATCTATAAAACGTGCCAAGAAATCCTCCAAAGATTTTAATGCTGACCAAATTACATAAAACATAGAAAAATAATAATAATTCACAATAATTTTAGAGAAGAATTTTACATACCCTTCTCGAGAAGCCCAAAGCTCTGACTTTTTGAATACCTAAAAAATCTGGAAGAAACCGGGTTTATGTTGGAGAATCGAACAATGTCGTGTGTTTTTCTCCGGTTTGATTCGAGTGGTAGATCGTCGGCCTTAAATGATCGTGGGGAACAATTGTGTCTGACTTCTATTCCCAGGTTAATTTAATAATAATAATAATAATAATAATAATAATAATAATAATAATAATAATAATAATAATAATAATAATAATAGAGTTCACTGAATTTTCCCATTATTTGCAAATAAATCATTAAGTTCAATTGCCCAAACGGTAATTATATTAATACCACATCTTTTACTAATAACACCGTAATTTAATTTGTTACTCATTATTCTTTATATTTTTGATTCTTTACACTTTAATCATTAACTTATTTTTGTCATATTTTTATTTTTAACATCTTATTATCATGGAATCTTGTATCGAATGATATCTTGATTCTAAAAATTTCATTATTCGAATTGCTTAACATTTTTAAGTAAACAAAAATGTAATATGTAATTATACACAACTACTTATTTTTATATGATTTTAAGGTATACAAGTCAAAATTTTTTAAATATATTCCATTATTAAGAACACAAGATGAGTCAAATAAAAAATTTGAGAAAAAATGTAACAGAAACTTTTAAGGAATTAAATACTATAAGAAATAAAGATTATAGATGTCCATATTAACAACAATGTGGGTATTTAGTAAAATAAGTGATGTATATATAATTAGCCTTGTCGAAAAATATATATATATATATATATATATGTATGTAGAATAGATTTTTGAACTTTAAATTGATATCAATTAGACCACTCAACTTCAATTATCAACTACTAGATTAGGGATTTTTTGTTTTGTGCAAGAAAAGTCAATCCATTAACACAACATTGCTACTTTGTTGAAAATTAAAGTAAAAAAGAAAAGAAAATTAATACCCCAGATGAAACATTTTATTAGAGAGAGAAAATGGAAGAACGATTTAAGAATTCACAAAACCCTTTACATTAAACGTGTAATTTTAAATAACTTGAAATAACACGTCAACCACCATTAATATATTTGTGATCAATTTCTAGTAAATAAATAATTTAATGAAGTGATATTATTACAATTAAATCAAAGTTTAGTAATTAAATCATTAGGAATTAAAGTTAAGTGACCCAATTATTGTTAATTCAAAGTTATCTAATTATAAGTAGAGTAAAAGTTCGCTGATTTAATTGCTGACTATTAAAGTACAGTAATTTAATCTATATATATAATAATATATATATCGATAGTTTGTCTGGTACAATTGTAATTTCATTTAGCGCAATTAGAAATTCTTTCCCATCTAAATCTCTATATGACACAATTGCTTATAATGTCATATCATACCAGCTGCCACTTTTAATTAAAAAAATATTAAAAATGTAACAGTGAATGATTGAATTCGTGACTTACATATTAAGTAACATGCTTTTAAACCATTATGTCAACTCTTTTATTTGTTAACAATTTTCATTTATATATTGATATTCTCAAGTGTTTTCACTCAAAAAATATTATTATTAACCACATATATACTTGAAGATTAATAGATTGATTAGGTTTTTTTATAGTGCAAGTTGAGGGAAGAAAATATGAGGGGAAAAAACATTTATAATTGTTAAGAATGTGATGGTCATTTCTGTCATTTTAATTTTGACAATTTTAGTATCTTTAAAAAAATTGGTGAGATTAATAAAAAAATAGTGTCAATATAATTACAAAGTATTTGGCAACTGAGCCAGATTATTATAATCTGAATTATAATATGTTACACGGCATCATTTCATTGGTTTTACTTTTTTCAAAAAGTCAAAAAATAAAGTCAAACAACAATTGTTTACTTTTTACAAAAAATAATTAATAAAATAATACAACGTCGCAAATTATAATCCATCTCTTTGCCAAACATAAGTTAGATAATATAAACGTAAAATATAGTAAAGTATTAATGGAGTACATAAATGGGTAACTATTAATATATATTTTTTTGTAGAGGATGGAAATAATTTTATGTTTTTTTCTTTTTTTCCATAGATGTGAATTGCGAAGCCTATAAAATATCGATTGATTTCATATTGCTATTCTCGTATGTTTTCACTCAAAGAAAATATTATTATTAACCATATATATATTTGAAGGCTAATTGTATTGACATTACGTTTTTTTATTAATCTCACCAATTTTTCAAATATACTAAAATAGTCAAAATTAAAACGACACAAATAATCTTCATATTCTTAATAATTATAAATATTTTTCCCCTCCTATCTTCTTCCCCCTACATGCACCACAAAAAACCTAATCATTCTATTTTAATTTTTATAATATAAAGTTATAAGAATCGAAAATAAAAATTTCATTTACTTTGTGCAAAAATAAATTTCCACCAGTTATTACTCTAATTAATAAATTAATTTTTCTACAATGTCTTAAGTCATTTTGTCTGAAACGTCTCTAAATTCATAAACCTATAAAATTAGATTTATGAAAGAAATAAAGAATGAATTTAATTAATGTTATAACTTCATATGAAAAATAGAATTGCCAAAATGTATTCTTCAATCTGGTTGGATTCCTAAATAACACATGAAAATTTTTATGTAAACGAGTATCGAGTGAATACGGGTATAAACATACCCGATACGTATTATTAGATTGTTAACTAATAATATTAAATAAGTTAGATGATATAAAATTAAAAGGGTTAATTTCACAAATCATCCCTAACATTTGAGTTAAGAATCAGTTTCATCCCCAACTTTTATTAAAACACACCACAGCCCCCAACCTTTTAAAAATGCACACAAATCGTCCCTGTTGCTACTATTCCGTCAAATTTTTATAAAAAAGACAATTATACCCCCATAAACATTTTAAACTTTTTTTAAAAGTGTTTAAATATAATAAAAAACTAAAAAAACCCACCTACCCCATCCCCACGTCTTCCTTGCCGCCGCCAGTATTGCTGACGGCCGAAATGGTTCATTCCGGTGGCCAAAAAGGGGAGGGTGAATCCCCCCATTTTGTTAGCTGCCATTTTCGACAGAAATGGGGAGTGAATCCCCCAATTTTACTGCCATTTCTGGCAGTAAAATGTTGCCAGAAATGGCAGCCAAATGGCTGCCAATTCTGGCAGAAATGGGGGGTGAATTCCCCCCATTTTTTCTGGCAGTAAAATGGGGGGTATTAACCCCCCTTTTTGGCCGCTGAAATGAACCATTCTGGCGGCCGGCAGTACTGTCAGCGGCAAGAGAGACGTGGGGTGGGGTGGGGTGGAGTTTTTGGGTTTTTTATTATTTTTAAATATTTTTAAAAAAAGTTTAAAATGTTTATGGGGGGTATAATCGTCTTTTTTATAAAAATTTGGTGGAATAGTGGCAATATGGACGATTTGTGTGCATTTTTGAAAGGTTGGGGCTGTGGTGTGTCTTAAAGAAGGTTGGAGACAAAACCGATTCTTAACCTAAAGGTTGAGAATGATTTGCGAAATTAGCCCAAAGTAAAATATAGTAAAGTATTAGTTGAATACCTAAACGGATAACTATTAATATACTTTTTTGTAGATGATACAATAATTTATTTTTTGTCATTTTTCTTCATAGATGTGAAACCTATAAAATATCAATTAATTTCATATTGTTATTTTATTTGATTTAATTATTATTTTTGCAACCATTCATTGTTTTTTTCAATTTATGCAATGAATTTTTTTTTTAATATGAAACATCGAAAATTTACCTCCTGTACAACATACGGGTAGAATACTAATTGATTATCAATTAATTTTAAATTCATGCATCAATATTTTAATTTGACGAAGTTAACAATGGATTTTACCGAAAATTAAGATGAATGAAGAGACATGAAATGTACAAGAAGAAAATGGACTACACAAAAAATTATTACCTCTACCCAGATTATTTGGTCAAATTTTCCTTTTTAAGATGCCCTACATATATGGTTCTTTAATATTAAAAAGTCTAACTTACATTTCTTTACAAATCTATCCGTATTTGATATTTTAATTATAACTATCAATGTTTAATTTTACTCATAAAAATAGTACGTCAAGAGGGTACTTCTTATGAGTATGAAAATTTTTATTTGAATGGGTATCGAGGGAATACGGGTATATACATGCCCGATACATATTATTAGATTGTTCATTGTAACATTAAATAAGTTAGATGATTTAAAAATAAAATATAGTGAAACATTAATCGAGTACATAAGTAGGTAACTATTAATATATTATTAATAAAATATAATTTAACGTGTCAAACACTATATCAAAACTGTGTATTTATTGATTTCGTTATGCAAATCCAATAACACGTATCTGTTCAATATTTATTATTCATTATTATTGATTTTTTTTAAATTAGTCTTTCCGTACAACACACGAGTGAGAGGCAAGGCTCATAGTTGTAATAGTTGATTGTGATCTGATTACCTGATTGCTAGTTATTACAACTTTATATAGGTTGAACGTGTGAACTTGCACTATGTGTTTAGAGGAAATCAAAATCATAGTCTTAGGTATTTTACTATAAATATCCCACAGTGATTTGTAATTCACATATCAATTCGTAATTTTATACAATATAACTGATATATTTTATTTTATTTTAATGTAATGTATACTATAACTCTACCCGTACAACGCACGAGTGAAAAAATCTAGTTACAATTAGAATGAAAGTTTAAAAACCTATAGCACAACTATGAACTAACCCTCTATTTTCTGTGTCTTTTTTGATGGGACTCTATTTTCACTTTCTAGTTGTTTATTTATTTATTTATTTGTTTTTATTATTATTATTATTATTATTATTATTATTATTAACCATGTCCCGAAGGCTAAATTTATATAGAAAGGTCAAGGATCGAAGGCCAAGCGAAGCCGCGAAGATACTTTCCACCCATTGGTCAATGATTTAACATTTCATTAAAATCAAAGACATGTGGCGTTATTAAGTGTACATTTTTTAATAGAGAAATAAAATAAGAAGTTTAAATGAGACAAGATTCTAATTGTCGTAAAATCGATGGATGATCTTACCACCTAAGCATATAGAACAGTTCTATTGGAGAATCACTCCCTATAATCTATCATACACGGTAAAGTCAGACAGCACATACATTTGGCCTGAGCTCCCGATGGGAATTTTGGTGAGCTAGTTGTGCAAATGGTGATTCAACGCAGTGATTAAGAAAATTAAAATATTTATTTATTGTTTAAAATAGAAGGACATGACAAATCTAGTCCGAGGCTTTAAGATCATGTTCAGCATAGGGCGACACATTTCCTACCTGAGAGTATTTTTGATACTGTAAGAATAGCGAGTGCTCAATACTTTATTTTTATATAGTGACATGACATGTGTAATTCAAACAAATAGGGAACTGACAAGTAGATCATAACATGAGACACAAGAAGACCAATTAATTGGTAAGTTAATTAATTGAAACTATTAAAGTTTGCTTGTTTTATTTTTATTCGTCAAGCATATCGAGTTTATAATACTCTTAGCGTTAGAAAATTTTCCCTTCTACACAGACTAGTCATATGTCTCAACATTAATGCATACATTTAAAACGGATGTTCCAACCACACAACTCACAATACATTATTAGTAAGGTGAAAAAAATATAAAAATAAAAATAAAAGCAAAACAAATATTGAACTATTCTTTCTTTGGTACCATCCAATCAATTTCTTGTGGTGAAAGTTCATCTTTCTTTCCCTTTTTAAAACATTACAAAGGAGATGTAGGAGAATGAATTGAACCCCTAATCAAGAATGTAGCAAGCTCACTTAAATGCCGTCAGACTATATGGGTCTTAGCAGAAATTGTGGCAAGCTCACTTAGATGCTATCAGACTATATGGGTCTTGACAAAACATAAGTTCAATCTTTTAAATTGAATAAATAACTAGACCCACCCACTAAAACAGAAAATAGAAAAACTCTAGCACTTTTACACCATAAAAACTTTGTATGCTGGACATTCCTATAACAAGAAAAACTTGCATCCACTCTGAATTTCGTCCAAGAAGTTGCCTTCTCTCAAGTACATAACAATGTTTGTTCTGAATTTTCAAGAAGTAGCATCTGTCTAGCTGAATTCAGGCACATCTGCATCTTCTCTTGTTCGTCCAAGACTTACGACTAGTCAATTTCCATCACCACCATTATGGAGAATCTGTTGGATCAACTTCTCGGGTAATGTCTTTGTTGCCTGACGAAGGACAGAAGGGTCAGATTATTAGCCTTGAAACTCCACACTTCAATAGAGATGAGTGGAAGGGGTTTACCTGAAAATGTCGCATATGTAGAATTGGTTCGCAACCAACATCAGCTATTAGTTTTCCCTTTGGCGTCTGCAAACTGAACCGTGCAGCCTCATAAGCTGAAAGGCTATCTTTGTTGTAGGGCAAGCCCTGACAAATTTTGAGGAGCGAGCTGAGAGAGTTCATCTAGCAGATCAAAGAAAAAAAATGAGAGAGAAGCGCGAGCAATCACATATTAGCTAGAATAAAGTTGGACTGCCATACGGTACAAGATTTTTAGCTTCTTTTTAACAATAATATTGTCAAGTGCTATCGAACCTCCTAATGAAACACGTTACCATTACTCCATAATAACTAAGTAGCACAGAAATACGAAAGCTAGTTATGCAGTATTACAGGGAATCGAGAGTTGTTGGCTTGTAAAAAATAAATTTCCACCAAAATCCACTTTGGAAGGCTTTAAGTCCAACATCCTTTGCAGTGCCACAGAACTTATAAGATAGCTCAAGGAACAACGTTGCAAGGGGAAGAAGATAGATTCAAGATAATAACGAAACTGTCAGAGCAATAAAATTATTTTCCCAGATTTCTCAGCCTCTCCATAGTGCACGCATTCATTAAATTTATAGAATTCTCATAGCCACTGAAATGTGTCCCAATAGACAAGGATGTCAGACCTCAAAAGCCCAAGCCTAAAGGAACGTAAAATATAAGTGAATGCCTATATGAATGCCTCTAAGCATCACTTTTAATGTTATGCATAGTAAGTATATAGAACATAATCTCAAAAACGATGTGCTTTATTCACATTTAAACAAAGAATGAAATAGAAGGGATTGCTAACAGATGATTGGTGTAGCCGAAGTTTAAACGGATATAAAATGATTATGAGATTGGCTGACCTTCATGTAAGGACAGGATGCACAGCCACCATGAAGAGAACACCCCTCTCCACTTGCAACTCCAGGTATAACTGATATATTCAAGAACTCAGGTGCTTCAACCCGGGATGAGTTAGGAATTCTGGTCACAGATTCTGAGGAGACAGGAAAGATGATCTCGACGCTAACTCTTGCTTTAGTAGAGGAATTTACAGAGCATAATAAATTACGGACTGCTGCCACGATTGAAGTCAACATTCCTGATTCTGTCCCTAAAACAAACTGAAGATGATCATCGATATTTCTATCTAAAGCCTCTTGTACCCTCTGTTTGATGAAGTCTAATATATTTTGGGTGGAACCTACGACCCCCATTCCTCTTCTCTTTGCTTCCATTGCTAAAGAGAACATCTCTCCGGGAACCTCAAAATGGGCAGTTAAAAATGCATCACAGTACATCTCATTTATCTTCTCCACAACTTCGTGACCAAAGAGGTGATGAACAATGCATGTTCCATCCTGTTTCAGGAAAACTTTTGTGAGTAGAAAATCAATTGTTATGAGTCATTGTGTGAATGTGGTTGGTTCATGGCAACACGTTCAACCCAAATATGAAATTACACCATCTTTTGAGATCCCTGTCTCTCAGTAAGTAAATTCACCTGGAAATAATGAAGGCGGGGAAGCAAAGATTTAATCGTTTTTCTATTATGCGCTGGATGCATTTCAGCAATTTCTTCATCACTCATCACGGTCATCTGCTGGAACAATTCCATGATATTTGCACCCATGTAGGTATCAGGGCCATACCATATGTTCAAGTTTGGTACTTGAGCAAATGCCTGAAGAATATAAGATATACATAGAATTTAATTAGAAAAAAATGATTCTGAAGTAGAGAGGCATGGCGAAAAACCAAACAATGGTACTGCAAGAAAACAGCCAACCTGTAGAATGGTCTGTACAACGTTAGAAGAAGTACATGTTATTGTGGGAACAACTTCATGTGAATATGCTTTCGTCTCAAGGGAAGTATTTATATAGACAACATGTAAAGAGGGAGAGGAAACAGAAGCTGCAGCCGCTGAAAGATAATCCATGTATGCGGGACTTGCTGCAGCATCAGCCAAGGAGCAACCAATTCGTTCGTTGGACATCCTGTATACACCTACCTGAAAAAGGTCATTGTCAACTGTGGAAAATAAAAAAGCAAAAAAAGATTTTACACTATCCTGTAGAAGCATCCACATTAAAACACAAATATAAATTAATTTTACAATTTACACTACCCTGTACAAATGGACACATTACATGAGATGGATTAACATGCTCGTTAGTTTCCTCTAGAAAACAAAAGATAGCAAATGATATAGCAAAGTACTTGCTAAACCATGATCCCATCCACTTTTATCAAAGAACAGCAGCAGCAGCAGCAGTAGTAGTACTGAAATGATATTTCATATACAGCCCATAGTTTTGCTGCTTCAATCATGATAGTAATTTTCATCAGATATACATTCATAGCCAAAAATATGTAACACCATCCTCTGACATTTTGACTTCCTAAATTATGTATTTTTACTTACATACACTAATGTGTAATGAGAAGGCAACTAGGCAGTTGCTTGATCAGTAAGGAAGTATGGGCAGTTGATAGGTAAATATAAAAGTTAATGAATGGAGGACGGTACCTCAGTAAATCCAGCCTGATCAAGGATTGCTCGCACATTTTCAGACATAAAATCTACACCCAGAACAGTTATGAATTTGCATCCAGCTTTAGCCATTTTGACAGCTGAATCTGCCATAACCAATGAATCAGATATATGTATATGAGGCCAGAGTTTCTGTGCAGCAGTCAAAACTCCTTGGACCTCAGGGTCCATGTAGAAATGTGCAACAACACCAATTTTCTTCTCCTCGAGCAAATTTGCGAGCTCTTGAATTTTTACCTCACTCGGAGACAAAAACCTTGCCTGAATTGCATTTTAACAGAAGTTAGGTACTTCCAGGTTATACATCACAGACAAAACAAAACATGAGATAAATGATCTATTTACCTAGCTAGCATGGTACTAATACTCTGTGATAGCGTAGTACTTCGTTTCCATTTTTACCAATTTTATGCAATTCTTGGAAGATCGGGCCCCAGAAAATGATTTTCAGAAAGTTACTTCAGAATAACACATGCAATGGCCAAGCTAAGATCTGAAAGCAAGCTACATACATTTATCATTTATGTGAAACAAACCTAGAACCAAAATGCAATATTTTACCTCTCAATGCAAATTTTAATCCAAAATTGTTTTCTTGTCCACCTGATGCCTTCTCCTGGAACTCATAACAGCTTCTCTCATCAACCTAGATGCATCAAATTTCTTTAACTCAAAAAAAGACTGAAAATCTACTCCTCATATCCTAAATTGGTCAATTTACATTTAGGACTTTCTATCAAGTTCTTAGTCATTCAGAATTTTCACTTATTTATCAGCGAATCTGACTCTAAAGCTTCATCATGTACTAAAAAACCAATCAAAAATAAAGTAAACAATTCCGTAATAATCATATATACCACTGCATCACCAAAATACAACCTCATGGACAGAAGAAAAAAGTAAATATTAAAAATAAAACATAATCTAAATCTAAATATAATTGAAATAAAAAAAGGAAGGTCGACCAGAGCTTCGGCGTAGCTTCCTTTGGCTCGAATACCATCAGCGTCGACAATCAGAGATGGGAATGGCTCACCCCGTGGCCTACCCTCACGCTCAGCCACCAATGCCTTTGTCCTCTTCTGCATACTAACCAAAACATTGTGCCAAGTATTTGCCCTGCTAATGGTAGAAGAGGTTCTTCTACCATTCAAACCTATCACGTTAATTGCCTCCAAATCCTCTGTCTTCAGTGCCAATACCTCTTCAGGTTTGGCTCCATCCAGCAACCAAATCAAACACGCACAAAAACCTTTAGTAATCTCTGAATCACTCTCAGCAAAAAACCTGACTTTGTTATCATTCCCCAGTGACACATACAACCACACCTGTGCAGTGCACCCAGGCACCCGATTCTCAATGGTTCTCAATGAATCTTGAAAAGGAGGCAACTTGTCTGCATAATGTAATAACTTTTTAACGCGGTCTACTGGTTCCAGAAGGGATTGGAATTCTTGGATGAGAAGATGCAGCTTTTCCTGTGGGGTAGTTGCAGCATCGGCAGTGGCTATATCATCACTCCACGGACGAGGAGACGTGACAGCAGAGCAAGAAAAGGGCGTTCCGGGGATGGACTTGATAGAAAAACAAGGACTAAAACATGGGTTTCGTGCAAAAATGCATCTAATAACTACTGGGTACCTCGAGGGGGTAGATGGTGATGCAGGTTTAGGGTTGGATAAATGATTAAACTTCGGGTTTGCGGAATTACAAAACAAAGACGAATACACAGCCCTCATCGCTCGTTTAGGCAAGTCCAGCCAATTCCAATCTCTAAAAAATGGTTCTTTTTCTTCTTATGCAATTAGTATCTCAATCTAAGAGTCCAGTGAGAATTTTGGTCCTCCGTATTGGTATCAAGCGCAGAGAGAGACAGTCAAACAGAGGGTTCACGGTTTGTTTTGTGTGAGGGAGAAAGAGAGGTGGCGGGAGGTCCGTCAGCGGTGGAATAGGGCGGTAGACTAGAAGGGATATATGTAAGAGGAAAATGGGAAGAAAAAGAAGGCGCCTTGGGATTATTTCGCGGTGGAAAAGAAGCACCTAATCAAAAGTGCCAAAAAGAGCAAAACAGGGGTCCCATAGAAAAAAGAATGGTGCTGAATATATATTGTAATCATAATAAATATTGAATACTACAGTAATGATTCGGCCATAGCATGAGAGGTTAGGTTGTTGGAAAATAAAGAACAAGACAATAAAAATGTATAAGAAAGAATACCAAAAATTTCACCATAAATAGAAGTGGGAAATGATGAACAAAAAAAAAAATAGAAAAAAGAATAAAATTTTACCACATATACAAGGCTTAAACGCTACAGTTAACCTTAAACGATATTTGTCACCATCAAGATAAGTGCTTAAAGACTTCAAAACAAATAGTTTGTAGGAGTAATCAAGCATTTATTCTAAAATTCTTTCCAAACAACAACAATTTGATAGAAACTTAAAAAACACTTTGTAATTTGAGTATTAATTTGATTGAGAATATTTTTATATTTTTGTGATGTGTGTTTCCAATTTGAAAACAACCCAATACGTTATTTAGTCACTAGTTTGTAAAAAAATACAATTGTAATTCTAGGTTGAAAAGATACAAGAAGTCTTCAAAATGTAGCATCAATTTTTTTTTTTTCAAAAAAGAAGAAATTCTAGCTAGGCGATTCTCAGTACAAACCAGGGCAAAGTTGTACCACACGATGTTCTGGTTCTTTATAATTTCTAGGGTGAATGTCCAATTTAAAGTTGAGTAACTGCCCAATTCAATTTTATTAGGTATTTTTCTTTTTGTTTCTTCTTTCATATAGGCATATTATTATCGATTTCATTTGTCCCTTAATTCTCGTGCACTCACAATCCAAGACATATCTCAATTTTGTTTAACAACATCGTGGGAAAATAAAAAACTATTTTTGTGATGATGATCATACTAATAATTAATAATAATAACAATAATAATCTTTTCAAAATAATAATAATAATAATAATAACAACAACAACAATAACAGTGAAGAAAAAAACGAAAAAGAAAGGAGGACAAGTGGAGGATCTAACAATGGGGTCAAATATTTATATGACACTATATGGTGTCATAGCATATATAGTGTTAGATTGAAACTGCATTTCCTAGTATCAGTGGATGTTTACCGCTCCTAATTTTTTTATTTTTTATTTTTTGTTTATGATTCTCATTTTTAATTATATAATGAGATGAATAATGTTTGATGATGATGATAATAATAATGTTTGATTTTCATTTTAGTTGTGAATTATAATAATAAAAAGATAAAATGAGTAGTAGCGATTTAATTGACATTTGAGCCCGGCACACAATTCTGTGTTTTTTTATTCATATGTAGCACGTTGTCTTACATGCAAAAAGTTACAAGCGTGCACTAGTTGTAAAGATTGACACTCTGACTGATTATTAAAAGTCATTTCGAATTAACAATGACGTGTGTAAAATCATTAGTTTCTACTCAAAACTGTTAAAGAAATAACACAAAAAGAATCGTCAGATGAAAACTTAGCAGGCAAGATGGACAAAATCTCAATCATATACCCTCTAGTAGCCGGTTTGACTAAGGAAACAGATTGAGCTTAGAGTTTAGAGCCCGATCTCTAATTACACACCGTCACTTACCTGACACAGGCCATGTGGCGGAGAGTGATAGGAAATCGGGCTCTCTGAGATCTGTTTTCTTAGAAAATCAACTCTAGTAGCCCAGTATTTATGAAAATATTCTTTGTAATTATTTTCTTGCTTATTCGGTAGAATGTTAAGTAATTATTCTTAATAATTTATAAATTAGTTGGTCCTAAATAATTTTCAGAAATAATAATGATTAATTATTATCATTAATAATTAATTTATATGTCATTAATTTATTATATCAGGACTTTACATTTTTCATTTTTCTAATTTTTATTGGTTCTTCCTCGGATAACAGTATAGTTATATTGATTATTATAATTATTGCTATCGTAGGAATGATCCTGTCCCCCAACGGAAGGAGATGTAACTCTCACCACTATGCCACCAAAGGGAAAAAGTCAGTTCTCTCGATCACAATTAAGTTGTTATAAATATATTATTATACGCAAAACTACAGTAGCTAACATCTTTTTCATTAACACGATGATGATAGATACATCTCAATGCCACCTTCGTTATGTGCTCGAAGAATGAAAATTTTATACGTCTCCTTTACTGGACATATATACTCCGATTTCTTTGAGATTTCATAGTTGGTCAGTAAAATTTGACCGGACAAAAGTGTTGAGGAAATGAATGAGCTCGTTGAGTTCAATTTGGCTTCTTCTTCTTCTTGATAGTCAACAGCGGCTGACACACCAAAATGGATTCTCGTCTCAAATGTGGAATTCTTTGACACGTTAATAATCGTTGTACCAAACACAAATTATGAGTAAGATGAATGCTGAATATTTTTCAATATTCTGGAATTCGGATTGGCTTTCGACTCTACAAAAAGTAACGAAGGAAGGGAAGCCGTTAGCCGTGGCTGACGGATGGAGGGGCACTAGGGTTGGCGTCGAGGAAAGAGGGACGGCTTATATGGGGATGGCTTGGGGTGCGTTTTTCAGACGAGTAAATGATAAACATCCTATTAGTTCACTGGGTTGACAAAAATTTCATTTTATTGAGAGAAAATTTTGTGGGTAAAACTATCAATTAAGACATTTAAGTTGTTTGATACGACCTTTGTCTTAAAAAGATAGTCTAATTATCTTTTTTCGTCTGTCTTAAACTATGGTCCAATTTCTTTTTTAAAAGTAGTTAAAATATTAGTTCTCTTGTATGTCTCTATTTAATGCACATAGCTATAAAAAAATAGAATTATTAAAGTGAAATAATCTATATGTATATTAAATATTAAAGTGGATGAGCTTGGACGGGTCGCGCCTGTGGTTTCCCTCCCAAACTCAACCAGTTCGGCCATGGAGAGTTTACCCCTCTCCCTACGAAGTAGAAACTGTCAAGTGGCTGCATGTGATTGGGAGTTAGGGGATTGACCTCAATCCCTCAACCTCCAATCACATACAGTTACGTGGCAGTTTCCACCCTATAAGAGCATCTCCAATGCATAGTCAATGTCGAATGTCATAGCTCAAAGTTCAACATGAGAGAGATACACACAAAAAAATTAATGGGTCTTATATGTTTCCTATTTTCTTTTTCTTTTAATCACTTTAATCTCTTTTATCCCACTTTTTCTTCACTTTTTCTTCATCGTGTGATGTGCAATGTTATATATCTATATTCTTCTTCACCATGTCATTTATTATTTTTGAATTTATCTCTATCTCTCTCTTTTTTTTTTGAATTTTCCTCTTTTTTTCTTTACTTTTTTATCTCTTCTCACTCAATTTCTCTTTTCTTTTTTTCTCTATCTCTTTCATATTAAATTTTTAGCCATAATATTCGACTTTGACTATGCATTAAAAATAGTCTAAGAGAAGAGGAAACCTCTCCTTTTTCAAACTCACCCTTTTTTGTCCTTATCCAGATATATTTATACTTTCTAGCTTTTTAATGCACGGCTTGTTGGAACTCAATTCAGGCACGCGTTTTCGTCTTCCTAGAAAAGATTCTCTCCATCCAGTTTCATTCTTCCCAATTATTCATACAATTCTCCACTCTTCACCTACAAGCAACATACGATTCTTCACTCTATATATACAAGCAAATGTATATGCATATGATTGAAGTGATGGCGTCCTGTGTAGAGGGAGATTGGTCGAAGCTGTTTCGCTCCGGACGGTCTGTATTTACCTGTCGAGACAACGGCGGGGAGCTTTGGCTTCATCGGGCAAATTTGGGCAATGAAAGTTCTTCATTTATTTAAAGAACAGAGGATTCCCAACTTACATTCTTCCAACTTTCAAGGTAAGTTTTGCTATTTAATTACTATATTCTGTCATTATGTGATATAATTAACGTTGAAATAGGGTTTATTGATGTTTTTAATTCATTTTAACATTTTTTGTGTTGGTGATAATATATGTTTGATGGGTTGCATGAGCTATATGTGAAAATGTATGAGCGACAATAATCTGTGAAGGAATTTCTGTCAATTTTAAGCTTCTTTTGTTTCTTTTTCTAGAATTTGGGTTCTTATAATTTTAACCATGAGACATTGGTAATTGCTTCTTCTCTGAATATATTTATTTCATTCTTCTTTCAGTATAGTTGTAAGTGGAATATGTGAATTGAGTTAGCTATTTTCTTTTCCATCCGCTGTAATTGGAGATTGGATATAAGAAATGTAGCCTGGTGACTTGCTATTTATGGGCTTTCTAACCTATTATAGGGAAAGATCCATTTTATATTGTCGTCCAAATACTTAGAAAACACCTAAGTCAAATAATTGAAGCTGCATCACTGGTACGTAGCTTCATTCTCCCCCTGCATTACTGAGTTTATATTGTTTTCTTCATGTGTTTTTCATTTTGTTTGTTAATTTTATTAGGTTATCTTACATTGTGAAATGAAAATTCTATTCATGGGTTACTGTGAACTTTTCTGTTAATATATTGAGAAGTACAGAGGTTCAGTTGTCTTCATCAGATATGCAATTCTCCTGTTCACAATTGTCATCATTGTTAATTGTGAGAATTTTGTTCAGGGATTAGATCTCTACTATTCCATATTGTGAAATGAGAATTCTGTTCATGCGTTCTTCATAAGTTCAATTAATAAATTCAGTGATAAATACTAGCTGATAAAAATTTTAGAAGCAGAACATAATATTGACGCTTTAAGTTTTGAAAATATGAGACATGAAAATTTATGAGATAAGGCAATTTGATGTCAACAATGATGAAGTTCAATTGTTAAGCATGAACCTTAGATTATTCTCTTTCTACGGCTTCTATAGGTTGAGATACTGGGGAATTAGGCAGTTTACACATGTTTAGTTAATATATTCATTTTAGATGCCAACCGCTACTCCAATATTCTGAACACATGGAAAATGGATATGCTGGATTTTATAAACTCATTAAGATCTTTTCTTGCTTCCTTTTTTCCTATTTATTTTGATTATTGTCCTGCCCTCTCGCGGATGATGGTACAGTCTATAACAATTTAATGTCAATGCATGCATGCATGCATGAGTTTTTGTGTGTGATATTATCTATAACTTGTACATAAGATTCTTCTCCTTTTCGTTAGTATAACGAAAGAAAAGAGGGCTAGGATACAAAGAACTATAGGAGAGCAATGGACTAAGGTTTTGTCATGGGAGCCCAGGGCTCTTGTTTACCACAATTTCTTGGTCAGTTTTCTTTCCCTTTGTGCTCATTATCTTTTTTTGGAAAAATTAATTCTTTAGTATGGACAGTTTTGTTTTTAGGATATTTGGGTGTAATGTGTTTATATAAAAATTGGAATATGGAAATTTTATACGGTTCCTTTTTAACTTTCTACTCATTATTATTTGTTTTCCAGTCTGTGAATGGTTCTTTTTTTAGGACGGGAAACTGCAAGCTTGAATTAAAAATTAAAGTAATTTTTGAATTTATTACATCGTAACTTCAGAGGTTGGTGTCAGCTTGATTGCCATTGATAATGCAATAATATGTATCATAAAATTGGAAATTTGGAAGGAATACAATTTCTTTCTGTTCTTTTCAATTTACAGATACAACCAGTATCTATGTAAATTGACTTCTGATTGATTGTTGAATATATGCTTTTTAACAATCCAAGGAAGAATGCAAGTATCTGATACATCATGCCAAACCTCACATGACAAAATTGTTGGTAAAACGGAGAAGAATAAAGATAATATTTGTTCTTGCAGTTGATTCCTTTTTAGCAAACATGCATTTCAGTTCTTTTTTGTCCCAAATAAGTGAGTAACCAAATTCTTCTTCATATAATGATTGCCTTTATATATGGAGTTTTCTAGACGGAAAGGATTCTATGCTGCTGATCCTGCTAATTTGTCTTCATTTATAAGGTGTTTTAAATACACGAGAAATGTTTACTTGACAAAAAGGCAAGAATTGAGGATTGGTTAGCTAGATTTCCTAGGTATGGCTGGATGGGAGGTAGAACATCTGATATGTCTTCTATTAGCTTACTTCCATCTGTACTTTAAGTAAGTTATCTCAAACTAATGAGCTTATTTGTCTTTTATGCCATGATAATTTTCATCCATTAAACATTGTTTGCCTATGCAATATTCTCACTCCAGTGAATTGCTGTAAAAGAAATGCTAGCTAGTCTAGCATGGACTGATGAAGCAAACACGAGTTTAGTTGCATGACTATTTCTATATTACTTTGAACTGAATGTGGTTGATTGCACTTTCTCACTTACCTTATCATGTTGTCCTTCATTATATTGTCCTTCTTGATTTAAAAAATGATAATTGTTGGCTCCAAAGAAGGGAGCAAAGCTTCCAGTGAAGAAGAAAGTGGATAAGGTTGTGAATCCTCACTGTTTGAGAAGTGATTGAAGCACTTTGGAATTGGTGGAGCTTTGCCAGCATGCTAGGATCTTCACCGTTTTGGGAAAGGACCGAAGGTTGTTCGAATCAAGAAAAAAGATGATATTGAAGCAGCGCCTCAAGCTTCTTCCTCTGGCAATTAACAAGTTCCCCAAAACCTTGGATAAGGACCTTGCAACAAATCTGTTTAAAGTTGCTAAGTACATGCATGAGGACAGAGCACAGCCGAAAGAGCGCCTTTTGAAGAGAGCTTAGACGGAGGTAGAAGGAAAAGCTCCAGAAGTTAGGCCTATTGTTTTGAAGTATAGTCTAAACCATTTCCCTCACCTAATTGAGCAGAATAAAGAAAAAATGGCAATAATTGCTCATGATATTCACAAAATTGAGTTGGTAGTAAGGCTCCCAGCATTTGTAGTGGTCTAAATTGATTTCAATTATATTCTGTGATTTTTTTCCTGAAAGGTAAGTATTCTTTAATTGTTGTAATATTATTCACAGCGAATTGCATGCCCAACATTTTTTTTTAAATTAACGTTATTTGTAGTTATTTGTAGTTAAACTACTTGATGTTATTTTTAATCATTGTTGTTGCATGTTTGGTTTTCAATTATAAAAGACAGTAAATTTTTATTCTTCTAAAAGAAAAAAGAAAAATGAGAATCACACTTTTTTTCCTATAAAGATTCTACTACTATTTATTGGACATTTTATCTTAGACTTTGCTGGGGATGGGAGACGCAACATGTGACAATATACGGCTTAATTTTTATTTTGCAAATTTTGTGCTCTATAAATAATTATGTCTTCTTTAAAAATATGGTCATCTCTTATTTAATATTTTTTAATAATTGTATATTTGAGGTAAATATATAATAATTTAATTTCATCTTCCAATTTTATGTAGTGTACACTTCGACTATCAACTTGATTTATGAGCTAAATTAAATATTGCTAAATAGTAATTCAATATCTTAGTGCAAACTGCGGCACGAAAACAATGAAATGGGTTGAAAGTGCTTTTACTATGGACTTATTCTTCTATGAGACAATTGTTTTCCAGTTTGATGCAATTTACAAGTTAGAGGTTGGGCTTAATCTATCTTGACTAGCAATTAAGCTGTATATGTGATTTATGCATACAAATTTAAAATGTATAAGGAGTGGACAGGAAAAATGTTAGAATAGACTTTACATTTTTTTAAGAATTATTTTTCATCAATTGGTAAAACAAAATGAAAAAGAAAAGAAATGAGACAAGATTACAATCTAATTCTAAAGATCATTGCAAAATTAATGAACGAAGAGTAATTTTCTTTTCTCGCTATATATTGTGGCAAACTGACTTGGAATCATTTAATCATAACAATTTTAAATGATTCTCATGTAAAGATAGGTATATAGTGACAAAAAATGTGACTTTTTTATACTTATTTTTTAATTAAATATGACCTTTTAACACCTATACAACTTTTTTTCAAAAAAAAAAAAAAAGCCATCTATATAATTTTTTAATAGATATTAATTTTAAATTAAATGTGGTTTAAATTATACTCCAATTGTTAAGATAATTGAAGTGCCAGGACGGTAGTCGAGGGTTCGAATCATGCCTCTCCCTTTTATCCTCCTTGTATAAATAAAAAAAGCTAAAATAAGTTAAATAGTAACGAAATGTTAATTTTCAAAGTTAGTACAAGGAGCCTTTCGAAATTATAGATTAAAAAAGTTATATCTGATATAAAAAGTAACAATTAATATGAGATGGCCGGTTTGATCGTGGACGATTTTGAAAATCAGTAAGGGAGTCGGGATATAATTGTCGAATCACTCAATGGTCAACAAAAAGGATCACTGAGCTACATTTATTGTACTTACCATTGCAATATCCGTTCCTTTCTTTTTTAAATGGGAAAAATGGATATATAGATATTCCACTTAATTCATCGAATTCAAATTCAGAACGTGGCCGTGCTACTCTCAGCGTTCTTGAGTATTTTGCAAGTCATGTATTGAAGGGTTAGATTCTCTTTGGGAACAATACATGTGACATAGTTTTCATTCTAAGAATGTTGTTGATACCGTCAAATTCCAGAATACGTATTAAATTTTAGAGAAGACAATTCCCGCTAATGGTGTCGTTTGCGATGACCATAAATAAAAATTAAGGACAATCATTCTCCCATGTTAGATTTCTTATTAGAAGACCAGTGTTTACGCATAGACAGCTATATGTTACAATATCTAGAGTGACCAGTCGCTCTGGTTTAAAGATATTAAATTGTGACAAAGATAGTAAATGTAACATCCTGCGAAATTTTTTAATGCTTGCCAAATTACAAGACATATGTTCTAACTAATAGAGAGTACTAGTTTTGCCAAGTTTATAGCTAAATTGGTCATTTTAATAAATAATTGTTGATTTTTTTGCCAAGTGTCTAAGACACTTGTCATTCTTCCACTTTAAAATGTGTTACTTTTGCAAAATAAAATGACACTTGTCATTATTGTAAATTTCAAACTTGCTACATTTGCCAAGTTTTAAGCCACATGACATTTTTATAAACAAAAAAATTGTTAGTTTTGCCAAGTTGCAAGACACTTGTCATATTTGCAATTGGTGGATTCCAAATATATTTTGAAAACAATTAAATCTAACAAGTATAAAAAGGCCCCAAGCTAAGGAAATCCCTCAAATTACTCCAACTTTTCCACTTACCATCCAAAATTCGTCCAAAATTATCAAGCGAGGTAGAACACTATCAAAACCGCACCAAAATACCTATTTATCACTTAAAAAAGCTCTCTTTCCATATATAGGATGATCATAACCTAAAAAGCAAGGCTTCGGAGGTATTTTCCACTTAGAATTAAAAGAATATTTGGCAAAACTTTGAAGTGAGTAATGGGTACTTTGGTTCTCTTTCATTTAATGTTTTTATAAGTCATGTATGGATTTTTGATGCATTATCGTTATACAAATAATTGGGATTTTAATGATAAGTATGGATTCTTTTTATGCATTGCCAATTGAGATTTTAATGCATCATTAGGCAAAGAACTTGGTTTGTTGCATTGGTATCATTAGTTAACGCCCTATCCATTTTGAATTGCTTTGTGGATCATGACTTTGCTATGTGATCTTGGTCAAATTGGCTATGTGGTATCCTTTGTGGTATTATGGCTTTGCTATGTGATCTTAGCCATTTTGAATTGATATTGAATCATGTGCGCACCACGGGTACTAGTTAACTAATGATAGGGCCCTTTCGTGCATCAAATGGCTTTGTGCATTGCTTGATTTTCCTAAACTCATGATTGAAAAGCGTTTTCCCAAATGAAAGGTAAAGCAAAGTATTTTATTACTTACTGAGTATGTTGTACTCATACCTCTATTTTCTACTTTTTGTAGATGGTCGGAGGTAAAATATTGGTCAAGCAAGCCAAGATCGGAGCATGCTAGCGGATGGAAGAGGATTTTGCATATAGAAGGGAATCTATATTTTAACCAATATACGAGTTTAGTATCTTTTGTATAAATAAGTATGCCCATGTAAAAGCTTGGTTTTCCCATAGTTCGGTTTGATAATAAATGAAATACTTACCAATATAATTTGTTGAGTTATTTGGTCTTTTCTAAGTCTAAATGAAGTTGTACAAAAGTAGTTGTTTTGTAAGTTCCGTCATCTCAAATTGCACAATAACGAAATTAAACTCAAAAGTTTCCACTCTTGAATATAAATAATAATAATAAGTAGTAAATTTGAGGGGGCGTGACAAGAGTGGTATCAGAGCAAGGATCCAAGGGCCACTACATGCATAATCTACTTCCAGTGAGGCATCATCCGATTGGCTTGCAAGTAAGTAAATTTATGATAATAGCCATGGGAGGTAGTGTTTAAGTCTCTTAGTATTTTGATATAAACTTATCTTCCCTTGGAATCGTAATTTGGAAACATAAATTTTGAATTTGGGCAAATAATGATTTTGCCCAAGGAAGAGAAGGAAGTAAGTTGCCAAGACAAAGAGAAAAAAATGAAGAAGAAAGATATTAGTCTTTAATTTGTTTTCAAGTGTTAGGATATATCATATGGCCTTTATCCATAATAGGGAATGTTTTGACATATTTCCCAAAAAAAAAAAAAAAAAATTCTACTATGCGGCCGCACAGTTCCCACCATGCGGCCGCATGGACACTCACGGAGACCGCGGAATGCATTCTGTGGCCTGCCTACAGGCAACAGAGAAATTTTTCAATGTCTACCATGCAGTCGCATGGTTAACCCTTGCGCCCGCATGGAACAAAAAGGAATTAGATTTCTGAAATTGTACTAGAGTCCCTAAATTTCCTGATTTATTCCAGATCAACCAAACATTTGATTTTTATGCTCTTCTAGGCCCTCAATGCTATTTCTTTCATCTAAATGACCCTTGCTTCAACTAAGAAGATTTCTTTAGGCCTTTTGACATGGACTAAGTTTTAACCTTTCAAGTATAATATTTTTGAAGTAAAGGAACAAATAAATATCTCATGCTATGTGAAATTTAAAAAATATGTTCAAGAAATTTAATTTAGGGATATGATTTGCTAAGAATTTAATATATCTAGTCTACAATACCAAAATTTGAGTAATAATTAACCTCATGAACAGGTACAAAAACATGTCTCCAGACAAAAATACCAACCACACCATAGAACGATTAACTCAGTTGGCAAATCAACAAGCCCGTCAAATTGAGTCACTTCTTCAACAAAATTCAAATGGGGAATCATCACATGATAGGGAGGAAGGAGATAATGCGACGGAACGATTTCGTCGACTTAAACCTCTAATCTTTGAAGAAGCCAATGATCCAATTGAAGCTGAGAATTGGGTTCGAACTATGGAAAGGATGTTCTTTTATGCATATATCCCCAATCATGAAAAAGTAAATTGCGCAACTTTCATGCTAAGGGGAAGTGCAGGCTACTGGTGAGACACTTTAATCAGTATGGGAGAAACTGAAGAGTTAACTTAGGAGGAATTTTGTGAAAAATTCCGCACCAAGTATTTCTCTTCAATAGCTGGAAACCAAAAATTAAATGAGTTTATTCATTTGAGGCAAAAATAAATGACCGTGACCGAATATGTCTAAAGATTTGAAGAATTATCTAGGTTTGCAACTCATATGTTAGGGACCCCGAAATTGAAAATCAATCGATTTATAGATTTATTAAAACCTGAATTAGCCAGAGATATGTTAATGTCAATCAACGCAAGCTTAAATTTTGCAGCTATTGTGGATCGGGCCCTATTAGCAGAACAAGTTGAGGCCAAAATCACTAGAGCCAGAGAACTTCGAAAACCTAACCCAAATGGGGACAATGGAAATAACTGAGACCGAGGAAAAAGATTCAACTCAAAAGAAGAATCAAATAATATAAGCAAGTGCCCAAGATGTAATAAATGGCATAATGGACCCTGTGAGAAACGACCGAGAATTTGCTACTGGTGTAGACAAGAAGGACATGTGATCAGAAATTGTCCTAACAAATCCAAAGAGAACAATTCTACTGGAGGAGTATTACCTTAGTCCAAGATGCTACAGGTATAATCCGTACACCCTAAGTAAAATACGATGCCTTTGAAAATAGTATCAAAATGATTATGTTTATCAAAATAATAGTTATTGAATTTCGAGGATGAAATTCATTAAAGGGGGGAGATTGTAACATCCTGCAAAATTTTTTAATGCTTACCAAATTACACGACATATGTTCTAACTAACAGAGAATGCTAGTTTTGCCAAGTCTATAGCTAAATTGGTCATTTTAATAAATAGTTGTTGATTTTTTTGCCAAGTGTCTAAGACACTTGTCATTTTTCCAATTTAAAATGTGTTACTTTTGCAAAATAAAAAGACACTTGTCATTATTGTAAATTTCAAACTTGCTACATTTGCCAAGTTTTAAGCCACATGACATTTTTATAAACAAAAAAAATTGTTAGTTTTACCAAGTTGCAAGACACTTGTCATCTTTGCAATTGGTGGATTCCAAATATATTTTGAAAACAATTAAATCTAACAAGTATAAAAAGGCCCCAAGCTAAGGAAATCCCTCAAGTTATTCCAACTTTTCCACTTACCATCCAAAATTCGTCCAAAATTATCAAGGGAGGTAGAACACTTTCAAAACCTCACCAAAACACCTATTTATCACTTAAAAATGCTCCCTTTCCATGTATAGGAAGATCATAACCTAAAAAGCAAGGCTTTGGAGGTATTTTCCACTTAGAATTAAAAGAATATTTGGCAAACCTTTGAGATGAATAATGAGTACTTTGGTTCCCTTTCATTTAATGTTTTTGATGCATTATCGTTATACAAAATAATTGGGATTTTAATGGTAAGTATGGATTCTTTTGATGCATTGTCAATCGAGATTTTAATGCATCATTAGGCAAAGAAATTGGTTTGTTGCATTGGTATCATTAGTTAATGCCCTACCCGTTCTGAATTGCTTTGTGAGATCATGACTTTGTTATGTGATCTTGGTCAAATTGGCTATGTGGTATCCTTTGTGGTATTATGACTTTGCTATGTGATCTTAGCCATTTTGAATTGATATTGAATTATGTGCGCACCACGGTATTAGTTAACTAATGATAGGGCCCTTTCGTGTATCAAATGACTTTGTGCATTGCTTTATTTTCATAAACTCATGATTGAAAAGCGTTTTCCCAAATGAAAGGTAAAGCAAAGTATTTTATTACCCACTGAATATGTTGTGCTCATACCTCTATATTTTACTATTTTGTAGATGGTCGGAGGTAAAATATTGGTTAAGCAAGCCAAGAATCGGTGCATGCTCGTGGATGGAAGAGGATTTT
The DNA here is from genome assembly GCA_963692815.1 of Nyctanthes arbor-tristis. NCBI lineage: Eukaryota > Viridiplantae > Streptophyta > Magnoliopsida > Lamiales > Oleaceae > Nyctanthes > Nyctanthes arbor-tristis. The sequence goes on along the minus strand of CAVNYN010257175.1, from coordinate 20,575 downwards.
GCATGTAGAAGGGAATCTATATTTTAACCAATATACGAGTCTAATATCTTTTGTATAAATAAGTATGCCCATGTAAAAGCTTGGTTTTCCCATAGTTCGGTTTGATAATAAATGAAATATTTACCAACATAATTTGTTGAGTTATTTGATCTGTTTTAGTCTAAATGAAGTTGTACAAAAGTGGTTGTTTTGTAAATCCCGTCCTCTCAAATTGCACAATAACGAAATTAAACGCAAAAGTTTCCGCTCTCGAATATAAATGATAATAATAAGTAGTGAGTTTGAGGGGGCGTGACAGTAAACCAATGATATCAACAAATGTTGTATATAAAGATGTTTTCTAAAATTTGTAAGACCGTGACATGACAAACTCATCTAATGATGTCCTTTTTTTATATATATTTTCATTCTTCCTTGCATTGCTTATATTATTCTATTTGTCCATTCTATATAAAATTTATTTTTTAAATACTATATTAAGTGAACTTTTTGTTGGGAAAAAAAGTGCAAACGAATCCTATATCGGTTAACATGGGAAAAGTGATGAATTTATAAGGAATTGAGCTACTCCACCTGACAAGTTAATATTTTGGGATGGAACCTTAGTTCCTTATGAAACCTAAGTTTCTAACAGTGGTATCAGAGCTAGGTTCGGACTTAACCATGTGGGTGTGTGCAAGAGCCTAGATAATAGTGAACCGAGGAAGTGGGCCTCAAAGTTGAATTTTGATAGTCAGAAAAATCCATAGGTGGCTCTCAAGGCGGTTGCGTCCATGTAGAACAGTGACGGACGTAATGGATTGTGTCTTAGAAAAAGGCGATTGTGCCCATATAAGGTGGTGACGCCTGCAGTGGATGGTTTGGGCCTTAAAAAAGAACAAAGAAAAGATGGATGGACTATTAATTGAAGGACGGTCAAGATCATGTGGTTCTTCGTTCGACGGAGAGATTGTTGGAAAAAAGGTGTGAACGAATCCCACATCGGTTAAACATAGGAAAAATATTGGGTTTATAAGAAATTGAGCTACTCTACCTGACAAGTTATCCTTTTGGATGGAACCTTAGTTCTTTATGAAACCTTAGTTCCTAACACTTTTGTTAATCTATGTGAAAAAATGAATAAAATCATCTTTCTGGGACGGGATAGTTTTTAATTTTTTGAAAGACAAATCTATCCATCCAGAAAACTTTCCGTCCTCTGGCATAATTTTTTGCCATTGTCTTATATATTCCCCAAACTTTGCACTCAGTTTTTTGACCGTTTATATTTTAGAAAAATGGTAGTTCATGATGTGCGCCAAATATGCGCAGACACCTGACGGCAGATTATACGTTGTCAATGGCCTGTTCCTTAAATTCCAATCTTGTACGTTGTAATAGCCATATAATAATAATTATTAACTAGAAGCCGGCCGGACTGCAACTAAAATTTTTGTTCACTTCAGTGAACTTTCACATTGTGGGATTTCATTGACTCAGTTATTTCCCTCCCACTTGCCCCTTCCTCTTTTTCTGATGTCAAATCAGATGCAGCGAAAGCGCGAAAAGATTCAACCAACGCCAAAAATTTGTCAATGGCCTGTTCCTTAAATTCCAATCTTGTACTTTGTAATAGCCATATAATGATAATTATTAACTAGAAGCCGGCCGGACTGCAACTAAAATTTTTGTTCACTTCAGTGAACTTTCACATTGTGGGATTTCATTGACTCAGTTATTTCCCTCCCACTTGCCCCTTCCTCTTTTTCTGATGTCAAATCAGATGCAGCGAAAGCGCGAAAAGATTCAACCAACGCCAAAAATTTGTCAATGGCCTGTTCCTTAAATTCCAATCTTGTACTTTGTAATAGCCATATAATGATAATTATTAACTAGAAGCCGGCCGGACTGCAACTAAAATTTTTGTTCACTTCAGTGAACTTTCACATTGTGGGATTTCATTGACTCAGTTATTTCCCTCCCACTTGCCCCTTCCTCTTTTTCTGATGTCAAATCAGATGCAGCGAAAGCGCGAAAAGATTCAACCAACGCCAAAAATTTGTCAATGGCCTGTTCCTTAAATTCCAATCTTGTACTTTGTAATAGCCATATAATGATAATTATTAACTAGAAGCCGGCCGGACTGCAACTAAAATTTTTGTTCACTTCAGTGAACTTTCACATTGTGGGATTTCATTGACTCAGTTATTTCCCTCCCACTTGCCCCTTCCTCTTTTTCTCATGTCAAATCAGATGCAGCGAAAAGCGTGAAAAGATTCAACCAACGCCAAAAATTCGTTGCCTTTACAAAGATTCAGATGTTTGTTTCAAAAAAAAAAAAATAAATAATAAGATTCAGCTGTTCAGAACATAAAGATCTGTTGATTCCTCTAGGCCTCAGACGTGGTGGTGAAAACATCCTTCATGAAAATGCCAAAATTCTTTTACTTTTGCATGCTGATTCTTCTGATTAAGCCCGGTTTTTCACAGCAGCATTATGACAATTCCAACTGCAATTCAGAAATGCAGTATCCTGGTTCCAACTACATATGCAATGCCAAGAAAACTGCCTGTGAGACGTTTATAATTTACAGAGCTCAAGAAAATTATCAAACATTTTCTTCCATATCTTCTTTGTTTAACACAGATGCCTCCCGCCTTCTTTTGTACAATAATATGTCCCAAACGAATCCAAACAATTTACAGCCTGCTCGGGAAATAATTGTTCCTGTTACATGTTCTTGTCCAGACCGTTTCTCTGAGGCTTTCTTTCTGTACAATGCATCGACCTCTGATTCTCTGTCAGCAGTTGCCTGTGAAGTTTTCGAAGGATTGGTCAAAGCACAAACTCTAATAGATTACAACCAAGAATTTCAAAATGGTCAGAATTTCTCTCCAATACAAGTGCCTGTAAAATGCGCTTGTCCCAACTCATCTGATCCAGGAAATGGGGTAAATTTTCTTGTAACATATCCTGTTCTCAGGACGGACGATATAGATACAATAGCGCAGAAATTTCGAGTTCCTCCACAAATGATTTCCAATGCTAATAGACTCCAATATCTTGAAACCATATACCCTCAGACGACACTCCTTATTCCCATAAAAGATGTCCCTAATCTTAATTTGGATGCTTCGTCTTCACCCCCCGATCCAAACTCCAGTCCTCAGCCAAAAGTTCCCGTACATAATGGCATTCCAGGTGACAAATTGAAGGAGAAGAAAATCATTCTTGGAGTTCTGATAAGATCGAACTGTTTCACTAATCCTTATTCTTGCTGGGGTGCTGATACTTGCTCAGGAGAAGTTTAATCGTTGGATATCAAACACCCCATCTAGTCAAGTAACGAAGTTTTCTGATTTATCTCCAGAATTTCGAGATGATCTGTTGAACTTCAAACTTTCATTGACATGCTACAGTTTAGATGAGCTAAGAATTGCAACTAATGACTTCAATGAGGCTCTCGCGATTGGTTTGTCAGTGTATAGAGGAAGGCTTGGCAACACTTACAAGGAAATTGAACAAATCAATTCAACAGAAATAGCAAATCATGTCATTTCCATATTGACAAAGATCAATCATGTAAATGTGGTAAAGCTAGAGGGTTGCTGCTCGGGGTCGAGGCCTTATCTCGTCTACGAGCTTGTCGAGAATGGTTGCTTGAGAGACTGTTTATCGAGTTCCACGATAGCCAAACAGTTAACATGGGATAAAAGGATTCAGATTGCTTTTGATGTCGCCATAGGACTGCACTACATACATTACTGTACAGTGCCTAGTTATGTTCATCAGAACATAAACAGCAAAAGCATCTTGATAACAGCAAATCTTAGAGCCAAAATTTCAGGGTTCAGACTGGCGAGATCCCGGAATTGCAGTGAAGAAAAGAAAGATACAGCGGTTGACGTGTATGCATTTGGTATGATTTTGTTAGAATTACTATCAGGTAAACAGGTCACTGCAAATGGACTACCATTGAAGGAATTTCTCAAGGTTTTGGGTGATAAAGAAGTTCAAGAAACTTACCTGGAGACACTGAAGACATTTATAGATCCCGTCATGGAAAATGAATATCCACCGGAAGGTGCAACATTCTTGGCATGCTTGGCCAAGGCTTGCTTGGAGGAAGATCCATTTGCAAGACCTTCCATGAATGACATTTTGAAAGCCCTCTCCAGCACTTTATAATGCTCAATGCACTCGTTACAGTCAAGCATGTTTAGGCATGATTATGACGGCACGCTTGGTTATACTTAAAAAAGTAGAAGTCTTCTTTAAACTTCTGTAAACAAGAGGTAAATTTCAAAATTCTATTTTCAACTTCTAAACATTTGTTGATATATGAATAAATTTTCTGCTATCAGCAATATATAAAGCACGAGAACTAGAAAGAACTAGAAATGTCATCAAGCAACCACCCAAGCATATGAAACAAATTCCGTGGGGAGAAAAAAGGCTACTCAAATATCAGAGAGATTACATTGAATCAAACAGTACAATTTCAATCTCAAAAATTGGAATTTACAGATAGAGAACTAAGAAGTGTTAGCTTTTTGATTCACTGGTCAGAACTTGTACAAGCCAGGGGAAATCAGCGGAGCAAAATAGACTTTAATCTCTATTTACATCTGTCCCACAGGTTCAGAAACAATCCACGCATGCACTCCTCAAACAAGTCCAGCACCAAAATGCACATTCTTAGAGTAAACACAGATAATCCTCAGCTGGAACTGCATGCCTCTGTCCAACATTTTACCGCCTCAATCCATTTTCTCAAGATCTCCTGAGACGATCCTTGGTGAAGAAAGGATGCTTGAGCGCATTGTGAGCTGATAACCTTTCTGAAGGATCATATCTAAGAAGTCCTTGTAATAAATAAATTAGATCTCCTGCAGAATGATCTACATATTGCATGACAAGGTTTTGAAGGCGAGGCAACTTCAAGACAGCTCTGATACTATCTCGAGATGTAGCTCCTTCTGGCCAGTCCAACCTACTCCTCCTGATATACGTCTCTGCGTGTCGACTGAAGATGAAAACAGTTTTAGCAATATACCAGAAGATTTCCAACAATTTTCAACTATCTTTTCTGTAACCAGACTATATGGAAGAACTATGTTACTCACTCTGCTCTCTTCAATATGTGCTCGGGTAGTGGTCCAAGGACCGTTTCCATCATAGCAAGGTGTTCCAAGTTTTCATGCGTTTGGAACAATGCTTCGCCCTGGCATAGCATTCAAGCTAAGTTACTAACTGTTAATTTGAAAATATGCTAAAAAACCAATTATAAGTTGGAAGGAGAAGGCATATATCGAGCTCACCGAGCAAAGCTCTACTAGGATACAGCCAACACTCCATATATCACATGGATAACTCCACCCAAGTCCTGTGGAGAATAATTCAATTAAGAAAGTTGAGCCCAGATGGTTGTCAAAAAAAGAAGAAAGAAAGAAAGAAAGAAAGAAAGAGAGGAATGGAGCATTAATTGACTTAAACAAGGAAAATCATAAATTTTTACCTAGAATAACTTCTGGAGCTCGGTAATGTCGGGTTGAAACTGTGTATGTCTGATTCTGCTTGTCAAAGGTTGTGCCACCAAAATCAATTACCTTAATAGCAGTTGACTTTGGAATTCTCTTGTAGAAATGAGCTTCCTTCGAGAACCTTGATGAACCCTTGAAACCATAAAAGTACTGTTAGAATGAGAAGGATACGTATATATGAGAAAAGAGAGGCCAGTCAAAAAGCCATCACTATAAAAAAGAAAAAAGTTTCTACTTCATCAGAAAAAAAGCATCAATAAGATCAACTACACAAGTCACTAACTGACTACCTTGTAGTCAGGAACTTTAATGTATTCTGGTGAAACGAGAAGTACATTCTCAGGCTTCAAGTCAGTATGGATGAGTTGCAAATCATGCAAAACTGCAAATCAGACACAGTCAACATTACACCCCGCGAGTAAAACAATGTACATATACAATGTGCAACTGCAGTAGAAGTGGTTCCAACTTAAGGCAACTGACTGTCCTAACACTATCATCTTCCACATCTCAAAATAAAAAGAATCGTATGATGGATGAAGAGAAACTATTTACACACATGCTACACATTCCAAAGGTTGCCTGCTAATATCACGAACTAGATCAATAGGGAATGGGCAATAATTGTTCTTGTGTAGGAAATCTTATAAGCTGGGGCCAAGCTTCTCAAAGACCTGTTAAAATCATCGGAGTTCATCCACGATCTTAACTCCCAAAACATTCATTAGGTTGGGGAAACTTATCCACCAAATCAACAATACTTACAATACAGATATGGTTACGATAGTCAAACCAGTTCCGTATTTGTACACAACTGCAAGGAACAAACCAACTCAACTACTGCAATATTGTAAAAAAATTGAAATATACTGACAATAGTCATTAAAGTTTTGAATGAAAAACATTTATCCTTACCGATTGCCGCCTATATCATGCCTTCCAAGTTGTTGAAGTACCTCTATCTCAATCATTGCTGCTTCACGATATTTCCTCGTTCCACGGACAATTTTAATGGCAACCATCTCTTTTCTTTCTTTATCCCAGCATTCCAAAACCTGACCAAAGGTCCCTACCAAAGGAAAAAGGGTAACTATCAGCAACCGATGGACCTAATAGAACCACATGGCACACAGAAATCAATTGATGCAAGTATGATACCTTCACCCATCTTGCTGTGAATTTTATCTGCACAAACACAAAACAAGTACAACCATTAAATAACAAGAAAACCAAGGGGAACTTTCAATATTAAATAATCAAAAGGGCAGGGCAAAACTTATTTCGCTTCATATGATTAATCCACAAGGTGCACACTGCACTTTGTTCAAGGATATGTCAAAAAAAACTTGTAAGGATTTCGTGTTAAAAGTCTATTTGAAAAAAAAAAAAAAAATCTATTGTAACAAATTCTAATTGTTTTCATAATTGTAAGAGATATTTACAGCGAGAAGTTAAGTTTTCTCCAAGCTCAAACTTATAATGGCCATCCTTGTCATCTTCTCGCCATGGAGGAGAACCATTTGGAGCCAAGTACTTAACAAAGAGAGAAGTAGGACTAGGAAGGTCTGAGGTTGCGCTTGAAGGTGCATGGCTTCTCATATTACCACTCTCTTGTCCACAAAATAGACCTAGCTGAGCCTACACACAGGCATCCATTCACATTTTCTCAATATAAAAACTTCATGTTTTATTATCTCCATGATACCACCATGGGTGACTATTGAAACAAAACCCTTTCATCATCGGACATCAAACGATTAACAGCCAGATGTTGTCAAGTAACAGTCACCAATCATATCATATTTTCACAGACACACATACAAACAATCAACAGTGAGTACCACGACAAAAGTCCTGGTGTCACTCTTCAGAGAAGGAAAGGACATGAAAGTGAAAGAAAATGAAGAAGCAAATAACTTTCTCCATCATAATCTCATAAGCAGGATTTCCTCCAAACAGTTCTACAGACGTTGTGAATCATCATACAGGAGAAATATCACAATTTCCACTTACAAATTACAAACGCCAAGATAATACATTCGAATGTAAAAATAAAAATATAAAACAATAATAATAATATTAATTGGGACCCAAAGGGTGTAAAAGTGCCGGAAATTTTATCAGGAATAGATAATATACTTAGAACTTCCAACAACTAAAATCTCATAAAAGGTTCTTCAGCCTAATGAAGTTAGAATTCTTCCAGATGTAAAGTAATTATAACCAGCACTATTTCAATTTTACAAGACAATCAATACATATATCCAAATCCAAAAACTTATTCCGGCAACTCCTGAGTCGTCTTAAGATAAGGGTGGGAGCAATAGCATATATGAAAGTACATAAAATTTAATATACCGACAGAAAACGCAACTGAACATCAGAGAATAACAATTTCTTTCATAACTCGTAAAATAAACTTTAAAACTTTCACCAGATTCACAAAATCACCCCCACCCCGCCAAAAAAAAAAAAAAAGAATGAATGTAAGGAATAATAAAATCTCAAGATCAGATCTGATGATACCTTGGGGGAGTCGGGCAAAACATCCCAACCCAAACGCGGCCGCTTCCTCGGTCGTCGATCCATTGTTAACTCCGTCACGCGTTCCATCTCCATTTCAAAATTCGATAAATATAAGATATCTGGTACAAAATTATCTAGAGAAAGAAAGCTTTGCTTATTAGGGAGAGGAGAAGTAGAATCTGGGATAAAATTGTGCGTTTGAACGACGTTACCCATATGTCGCGAAGAATCCGTAGCGGGTACTCTTGCCCGTAACGTGGCAACTATTTACATACCTTAGTTTTCAGTATTCGAAAATGTGGTTCGTTATGTCGGTTGGGCTTAGCTGAGGTCTAGTCGAAGACTCATGAACGAGGCCTGGCCCCAGTTAGAAGATCACATTCTTACGTCTATCTTCTTCTTTCATTTTTATTGTTTCAAACTTGAACAATTATTGTTTCAAAAAAAAAAAAATATATATATTATACTATTAAAAATAATCTAATGTCTAGAGACATAATACCTAATGAGGCACGCCATGTATGTGTCATTTGGTATGCCACATCAGTGTCTGGCGGTGTAATACTGTCAAATGTCTGACATTAGATCACTACTGGTTATATTGCACATAGAAGGAAGATTGGTACTGGCATGGTGATGAGAAATGATCACAGTAAGTTTGCTTGCTAGTCCTCCAAAGTTCACTGCCAAAGAGGCGAAGAGTTGGCATTGCGTGAGGCAATCAGCTGGGTTTTGGAATTAAAGCTTGCGGGTGTCATCTTTGAGGTGGGTGCAAAAACCATAGTAGAAGCAATTCAAATGGGGAAGAGGGATCCCTGTAGCTTTGGATTGATAATTCAAGATATCATGACACTCATGGAATGTGGAAGTAATTTCTATATATGCTTCACAAGACGACTTGGGAATGAAGTTGCACATACATTAGCTAAAGCATCATGTAATTTTAATACCTACTGTTGTCGGAGCGAGCCTCCTTCGTTTATAGAAGAGCTTGTACTGTTAGACTTTTCGGCGAATGATTAATAAAATTCTTTCTTAATTTTTTTTTGACAATTATACTTTTAAGCTCTTCTTCAAAAACGCAACGTCGAGCAAGCGGTAGATTTAAAGTGGGGGCCTCGGGGGAAGTGGCCCCCATAGTAAAAAATATATATATATGAAATATACTAACGTAGAATAAGGAATTACCATATTTGGCCCTCCAAAACTTACTCTAATTTTGTCAAATTACGGAGCAAAAATGTTGAATCCTCTCTCCACTGCCTCCAAAAAAGGAAAACTCAAATTTCCAAATACATAATGCGAAAACGGCAACAATCACTTATAAATTGCTACTTCCAGATTTCCTTACTAAGATCAAAGTGCCAAAGATAGATTTTTGGGCTTCTTGTTTCAAATGACAATTTCGCTCAATTTCAGATAAATTTTAATTTTAAGTTTGCTACAAGTGATGTTTATTATTTAATGTTTTGCTTGATTTTACATTTTAGAAGTACTATTTAGCATTTTAATAAGCTATTCATCATTTAGCAGTTCATGTTTTTTTTTTTAATTTTCTAGTTTAGTGACTAAGTTACAAAAGGTTTAAGGTTTGCAATAATTTCTGATGATTTGGTTTGAATTACTATTTAATTTTCTTGACATAATATTTTATTATCACGCTTGACTTTTTTTTTTTTTTTTGGGGGAAATATTTTTTGGGTGTCAAAAACTCCTACATTAACTTTCATTTTTATCGTCATTACTCGCCCTCATTATTTGAGATCTCTAGATCTGCTACTATGTGGAGGCTTGTCTCGATTGCCCCACACTATTGGCGCCTTGAGGCAAAAAACTATGAGAATTGTGTGTTTTTCCCCTTTTTTGTGGTTGAGGCGTGTGCCTCTAGCAGCGGTGAGCTTTTGTTGGGATCTATGCCCAATAAAGTGTAGTTGACTGAATTATAAATAAACAGTTGTTTGCTTATCGAATAAATGCGATGTTTATTATTTGCAAACTTGTTTATTAAAAGCTGTAATAAAGTGCCATTGGTTGCTTTGGAAAAATATTAAATGAGTACTTTGGAAGTACAAAAGATACATTTAATATTTTAACTAAAAACATTAGTCCTGAACCAAGAATAAAGGTTGCACTTTTTTCTATTAAGGTTCATTGTCTATCACTCTAACTTAATAAAGTAGGCAATTTATCTTGATTGTCACGACTGGTAGAGGTCGTGAGTGATGATATTGATATACTTTGAGGTAAGTATATTGGACAGGACCATTGTGTGAATTTAACTCCAAAGCATGACCGTGCGCAGAAATTAAAGTTCCACATGACTGTTATATGGTTAGTCTAAATCTGTCTCGAGTAGGTTCTGTTATAGAGCAATCTTAAGGGACTTAGATATACTATGGGTGAGACCAAATAAATATTAGGTCAATATGCTCAGCATATTGGGAACCAGAGGAGGGTGAAATAATGGAATGCGTATTGCAAGAGGAATCCATTGCTCTTAAATAAAGAGTTAAATGATCTGTTTAAATTAATCATCTGCAAGTATGATTTCAGGAATCTAACGTTAGTATTTAGCGAGCCATGCTAAATAGAAATTATAACAGTGATGATTGAAAGTTAAACAAAGTGTATAATTAATAAGGTGACACAGTTAGATACATGCCTAATTAATTATCGGATCATAAGACGGAGACCAACTATTAGATTGATAAGTCAAGAGGATAATTAATTGTGGAATTAATTATTTTAGTTCATGTGATTATTTATATAATTAGGAGTTGTAATAATTCATCTTTGGTGGAGTGCGCGAATTATTAATAATTAAATTAGATAGTTTGGATCAGTTTGACTGGATTTAATTATTAGGAAGCTAATTGTGTAAATCCGATTGTGTCCCTCTGGAAGCTTCTAGAAAGTCTAAGAGTTGTTTGGAAAGCAATTCTAGAGTTTGCACAAACCTACTAGGAATAGAATTCTTCTGTCTTACAAGACACGAAAGAACTTTGAATTTTTCCTATACATAGGGGAAGGGGGCGGTCTTATTTCTTATCCCCGGGAAGAGCTGCGTCCCCTACAGTTTTCTTGTAGAGAATTAATTCTCTACGGTTAAGCTCTTATGTCGGGTTTTGGAGAATTGCTAGTGGTGCCCACTCGCCGGTACAATCCAAAACTTGGAAGCATTCCGGAGAAGATCCAAGGGTCGGGAACTAGAAATTCTTGTAAACAGTTTGTGGGATTAATTGCTAAGATCAAAGGCATATTTCGCTGTGTTTTCTTAGGCAATTAATTATTTTTATATTGAATTAAATATCCAGATCGATCCTGTTTTTATAAGAAAATAAATTTTGAAATTATTACTTGTTTCCAACAATTGGTATCAGAGCAGGTCTGGATCTTTAATTTCAATATTGGAATTGACATGACTATAGGATTGCATGTTTTGTAGTTTTGAGCGATGCTTAGATATTCATAGATGTTTATATGAATGTTTATATGTATGAATGAATTCATTTAATATATGGTTTTATGCAAATTATTTGTGGCCCGGTTATTGGTTTGTAATAAGTTTTGCATCGAGTCTGTAAATTCAATATGTTTTTTCAAATAGATCAATTGTAAACCCTAATAATTGGGTATCGAATATACAATGTAATTCTTATATGATTATTGGGTGTATTGAATATTTGAATGAGCATTGAGATTAGAAGGAGGATGAAGGAGATGATCGGAAACCGGCACCGAAGAAAGGCACCAGTTGCCCGTAGCAATAGCCATGGCTACTGCAACGCGCGCGGCCAGACCCCAGCCAAATCACGGCCGGCGCCGCGCGAGCATCGCCGCAAGGCGCTGCAGATCGCATGGTCAAACTGCTGTTGCTGCGAGGCCCTGGCTACAGGAAGTAGTAGCGCCGTGCAAGGCCATGGCTGCCCAAAGCAGCAGCAGTGGCTCACGCCTGCTGCAGTAAGAAGGCGCTGCCGGTTTTTGCAGCAGCGGCCAAGGCTCGCCCCCAGGTGGCCGGAGACTTCCGCCGTCGCCGGATTCTGGCCGTGGCGGCGGTATATGAAGAAGGTGCTAGGGACCTGATTTCCTATCAATTTGGTGCTACTTTTGTCAATTGAGAATTAGGGCTTATTTCGGGCCCAAATTCATCTTGGATGGATCAATGACTATTTTTTAGGCCTGATAGCTGATCTAATACATTGGGAGCCCATTTGAACCATGGACCAGACTGAAGACGAAGGAATTAAATTATTTTGGGTAGCCTAAGGGTGTAATTTAATCTTTGTTTTTGTTTTCAGGCCACAAATAATTTTCTTTATTAGCTTTATTGTTATTACTTTGAATTTCATGATTGAATGATTGTCATGTGTAATTCATATAGATTTGAATTATTAGCATTGCTCTAGGGATTTTATATATACATGAATTGGTTAGCCTTTATCAAAATTATTTGATTAGACAAGGAATCCATAAATAATTAGATTGTTTTGTTAATTTGATTAATAAAACGATTGGTAATTATTAGAACCCATTGCCGTTAAAAATATTAAGTGGGAGAGGGTTTAAGAACCCACGGTCTCCTTTTGTCAATCTATTTTAAAGAATAGAATATTAAGTTTCGTGCCGGCCTTGTTGACGGACTCCCTAAAGGAGGACTTTATGCTTTTGATCTTAGTATTGGATTCCTTAGTGGAGGATTTTCACAAATAGGTTTTTTTTTGAAATTTTGTTCATCCTAAAGATGACGGTATTTCATAAATCTAAATATTTGTGAATCTGGACAAAGGTTATGCAGTTAAATCACTTTACTGATTAACCTCTTAAAGAGGCTCTAATCCTTAAAACTGATGACCAAAGGAAATGGTGCGGGTTTTTTAGTTAAGACACTTAGTGTCAGATTAACGGGAAAAACTAAGTGGGAGAAACACCTAGCTTGATCAATAGGTCACTGTGACCATACCTAAAGTGTGGGCAGATGACCATTGGAATTAAGTCATCGTTGTGCTTATTGTAGTTTAATAGGTACTACACATGCATTCATGTATCATGCACTAAACTTCAGTTACTACTTTATTAATATGCTTGTTTGCTTAATTTTTCAGTCATACAAAATGTCTCTCAATCCACTCTCTACTATACTAAACAAAATCACACTTATCGGTGACAACTATCACGATTAGAAACGCAATCTCATGATCGTACTAAATGCTGATAATGTCGAGTATGTACTCGAACAGGAATGCCCTGAAAAACCTGACAATATGTCTACTAAAACCCAAAGGGATGATTATGATAAGTGGGTAAAAGCTGATAAATTGGCATGCTGCTACATTAAGGCATCTATGAGTATGTATTGCAGCAAAAACATGACCATTTGGGCTCTGCTTATGACATAATGGAAAGTCTTCATGAGATGTTTGGGAAAAAGGATACACAAGATCGTTTTGAAGCCATATGGGCCCTTCAGAACATACGCATGAAACCTGGGACGCTGGTAAAGGAGCACATGATGACCATGATTGCGCTTTTAAATTAGGCAGAAGTTCTAGGGGGTCAAATCGACAAGGAAACTCAACAAGACATGGTGCTTAATTCATTACCTGAGTTGTTTTCACAGTTTAAAGTGGATTACTATAGGTATGGGCTTGACATGACGTTGAGTGAATTGATGAATCAGCTTCATCGCGTGGAACTAGCTCTGAAGGATAAGGGCGGTCAAGCACATGTTGCTACCAGTGGACCCTCTAAGCCTAAGGCTAAACCCAAGGGCAAGAAGAGGAAGCGTTCCACTGGTTCAGGGGCTTCTGCTGGAATAGAGAAACAACCCAAGGGTAAGTGTTTCAACTGTGGCGAGAAGGGACACCGGAAGAAGGACTGTACTATGCCTAAAAAGGTGTGTACGTGTGAGTCTTTCTTTGCTGAGACTTGTTTAGTGATTGACTCTACCAAATATTGGCTAGTAGATTCTAGAGCCACTAACCATATTTGCATTTATATGTAGTATCTAATGGAAACAAGAAGGCTGAGCAAGGGTGAATTAACCATCACCGTGGGCACTAGACAAGTTGCATCAGCATTAGCAGTAGAAACAATTCATTTTAATTTTGGTAGTGGTAGGACTTTAATTTTGAAAGACTGTTATTTTATCCCGCAAAAGAAAAGAAATTTGATTTCAATTTCACGTTTATATGAGCAAGGTTATTCAGTATATTCAACGCCTAAAGCGTTTTCATCGGAATGAATAAACCCATATTTGTGCTGGATATTTGAACAATGGTCTTTATATGTTAGAGCATGCTACTATAGAACATTATGTAGCTGTTACTGAAAAACAAGGTGTTTCTTCAACTTCCGATCTCACCTATGGCATCTTAGACTTGGACACATCAACCTGAACATGATTGGAAGGTTGGCCAAGGATGGACCCTTAACTGGTTTAGAGGTAGGATCCAGGCCAACATGTGAGTCTTGTTTGGAAGGTAAGATGACCAAGAGACCCTTTTCTACCAAGGGTTGTAGGGCCAGTGAGGTTTTGGAATTAGTCCATTCCGATGTTTGTGGTCCTTTGAACACACCAACACGAAATGGCCATGAGTATTTCGTGACTTTCACGGATGATTACTTGAGATATGGCCACGTATACTTAATGACTCGAAAGTCTAAAACATTTGAAAAATTCAAGGAGTTTCGAGCTGAGGTCGAGAAACAATTAGGTAAAATTGTTAAAACCCTTCGATCAGATCGAGGATGTGAATACTTATCAAGTGAATTCAAGAAGTACCTATTAGAACATGGGATTGTATCCCAATTGACTATGCCAGGGACTCCCCAGCAGAATGGCGTGTCAGAAAGAAATCGGACATTGTTAGACATGATACGATCAATGATGAGTTTTTCAACAGTGCCAGCATCCTTTTGGGATACGCGCTTCAGACAGCTGCGTATATCCTTAATCTGGTACCTTCTAAGTCGGTTTCTAAAACTTCCCTGGAATTATGGAATGGTTATAAACTAAATTTATGCCATATACGTATTTGGGGTTGTCCGGCACATATGCTGAAAAGAAAGACTGAGAAGTTGGAATCAAGGACGGAAATATACCTATGCATAGGCTACCCAAAAGAAACAAGGGGATTTATTTCTATAGTCCCCAGGATAAGAAAGTGTTTGTCTCAAAAAATGCAATTTTCTTAGAGGACAAGTATATAGAAGACCGGGGATCTAAATCCAAGATTGTGTTAGACGAGATGAAGGATTCCAATCCTAAGTCATCTAGTATGGGAACACAACCTGAGATCCCTGATGAGGAATATCTGTCTGGGAGGATCCATAGGGTGCAGGAATTGAGTGGGAGCGAAGAGGCTTTGCCTCAAGAAAGCTTAGCTCAATCTGCAAACCAGATGGATGAGAAGAATGTCAAACCAATGGCAAACACTGGAATCGAAGTTGCAGAGCCTGGTCAAGAGGTCCAAGAAACTCCACAGCTTAGATGTTGTCAAAGGGTCATTAGAAAACCAGCAAGGTACTTGTTAGTGGCAGAATCCTATACGGCGATCTCCACAGAGCAAGAAGATGATCTGACTACGTTCAAGGAAGCAATGGAGGATGTGGATACTGAGTCCTGGAAAAATGCAATGAGCTCTAAAATGGAGTCAATGCACTCCTATGAAGTCTGGGAACTTGTGGATGCACCCGAAGGGATAAAATCCATAGGTTGCAAAAGATCTACAAGAGGAAGAGAAGAGTAGATGGGAAGGTTTTAACCTTCAAAGCAAGATTGGTGGCCAAGGGTTTTACCCAGAGAGAAGGCATCGATTACAATGAGACATTTTCTCTGGTTGCCATGCTTAAATCTATTAGGATTCTCTTATCCATTACCGCTCATTTTGATTATGAAATTTGGCAAATGGATGTTAAGACTGCATTTTTGAATGGACGGCTTGACGAATGTATCTATGTGGTACAACCAGACGGCTTCAAGACATGAACAAAAGGTCTGCAAATTGCAGAGGTCCATATATGGACTTAAGTAAGCATCCAGGTCTTGGAACAAAAGATTCGATGACGTGATTAAAGCGTATAGTTTTTATCAGAACTTTGACGAACCCTGCGTCTATAAGAAAAAGTAGGAGAATAAGATAGTTTTTCTAGTGCTTTATGTGGATGACATATTACTTATCGGAAACGATGTAGGAATGTTGTCTGCTGTGAAAGCGTGGTTGGCCGAACAGTTCTGTATGAAGGACTTGGACGATGCTGGCTATATTCTGGGGATCCAGATTATACGGGATCATAAGAATAGACGGATAGCCATGTCACAAGCCTCATACATAAATAAAATACTGGTTAGGTTTGCAATGTAGGATTCCAAAATAGGATTTCTACCTTTCAGACATGGAGTTCACCTATCAAAGGGACAGTGTCCTAAGTCCTCAGATGAGATAGAACGTATGAGTAGGATACCTTATGCCTCGGCAGTGGGTAGTCTCATGTATGCTATGCTTTGCACTAGACCAGACATTTGTTATGCTATTGGGATGGTAAGTCGATTTCAATCAAATCCAGGGTCAGAGCACTGGGTAGCGGTAAATCATATATTCAAGTACCTCCGGAGAATGATCGATTATATGCTGGTGTACTCAGCGCATGAGTTGGTTCCAATTGGATATACAGATTCAGATTTTCAGCCTGATGTGGATTCTCGTAAGTCCATGTCAGGGGCGATGTTTACTCTTGGTGGCAGTGTTGTAATATGGAGGAGTGTGAAGCAATCCTGCATCCGATCTCTCCACCATAGAAGCTGAGTATGTTGCAGCTTGTGAGGCAGTAAAAGAAGTCGTCTGGCTTCGAAAGTTCCTTGTGGATCTTGAGGTAGTGCCTGCTGCGGCTAGCCCCATTATGCTTTATTGCGATAATAGTTGGGCAGTAGTCAATGCAAAAGAACCAAGAAGCCATCAAAGAGGGAAACATAATGAGTGGAAGTATCATCTCTTAAGAGAGATTGTCCAGCGTGAGGATGTGACGGTCTGCAAGATTGCCTCGGCAGATAACCTAACCGATCCATTTACGAAGAGCTTACCAGCTAAGAGCTTCGATGGTCATCTGGATGCTATGGGTATGCATGACATGAAACATACACTTTGGGGCAAGTGGGAGTATTGTTGGGATTTATGCCTAATAAAGTGTAGTTGACTGAATTATAAATAAAGGTTGGCACTTTATTCTATTATGGTTCATTTGTCTATCACTCTAACTTAATAAAGTAGGCAATTTATCTTGATTATCGCGACCGGTAGAGGTCGTGAGTGATGACATTGATATACTTCGAGGTAAGTATTTTGGATAGGACCATTATGTGAATTTAATTCCAAAGCATGACCGTGCACAGGAATTAAAGTTCCACATGACTATCATATAGTTAGTCTAAATCTGTCTCGAGTAGGTTCTGTTATAGAGCAATCTTAAGGGACTTAGATATGCTATGGGTGAGACCAAATAAATATTAGGTCAATATGCTCAGCATGTTGGGAACCGGAGAAGGGTGAAATAATGGAATGCGTACTGCGAAAGGAATTCGTTGCTCTTGAATAAAGAGTTAAATGATCTGTTTAAATTAATCATCTGCAAGTATGATTTCAGGAATCTAACGTTAGTATTTACCGAGCCATGCTAAATAGAAATCATATCAGTGATGATTGAGAGTTAAGTAAAGTGTATAATTAATATGGTGACATAGTCATGTGCATGCCTAATTAATTATCGAATCATAAGACGGAGAACGGCTATTAGATTGATAAGTCAAGAGGATAATTAATTGCGAAATTAATTATTTTAGTTCCTGTGATTATTTATATAATTAGGAGTTGTAATAATTCGTCTTTGGTGGAGTGCACGAGTTATTAATAATTAAATCAGACAGTTTAGATCAGTTTGACTGGATTTAATTATTACGAGCCTAATTGTGTAAATCCGATTGGGTTTCACTGGAAGCTTCTATAAAGTCTAAGAGTTGCTTGGAAAGCAATTCTAGAGTTTGCACAAACCTATTAGGAATAGAATTCTTCTGTCTTACAAGACACAAAAGAGCTTTGAATTTTTCCTATATATAAGAGAACGTGGCGGTCTTATTTCTTATCCCCGGGAAGAGCTGCGCCCCCTACAGTATTCTTATAGAGAATTAATTCTCTACGGTTCAGCTCTTGTGTCTGGTTTTGGAGAATTCCAAGCGGTGTCTACTCGCCGGTGCAATTCAAAACTTGGAAGCATTCCGGAGAAGATCCAAGGGTCGGGAACTAGCAATTCTTGTAAACAGTTCGTGGGATTAATTGCTAAGATCAGAGGTATATTCCGCTGCATTTTCTTAGTCAATTAATTATTCTTATATTAAAATAAATATCCAGATCGATCCTGTTTTTATAAGAAAATAATTTTTGAAATTATTACTTGTTTCTAACAGCTTCAAGGTGTATGAGGCGGACGTCATACAACGTGTAGGAAATCTTAAATTACATAATTATTAGAAATTGATTATATTTTGCAATTTAAAAATGTTTATTTTTAGAAATATGATTTATTAATCTGCTATTTTTATTAAAAAAACCATCAAAATTTTGACGTACACCAAACCTCCCAAGGAGTGGAAAAAATATAGGCACTTAAGGGGTACCCGATCTTAGGCTCATTTTTGAGACTTTTGAACACATGTGTGAGTTGTTAATTCGTTTTAAGTATCCTATAAAGTGTTCCTAGAGTACTAGATATTTGCTCCTAAAAAAACTGAAACTAACAAATTCGAACAACGGAGGTACATTAAGACCGAAAAAAGAAAAAGTGCTCGTTAATTTAATTTAATATAAATATAAATAAAGGAAAAAATTATATAAATAAAAAAATAAAATCAATAAAAGAAAAATCAGCAGTTTAATAGCAGTCAAACAAGTACCAATTTGTCGAGAAAATATCCGAGACTTCATCCTCTCTCTCCCCAATAATAGGTGCACACATTTCAATAGTTTAAAAAGTATTTATAAGTTCATGTGAAAAAAATACACATCTTCTTTCTTTATAACGGGAAAGTGAAGTTGCATGCACTTAGATGATAAAGAAGATAACTGGATAGATATTTGAAGTTGCACTTTCTCTTCAGAATTTTTGCAAAAAGTAGCAACACTTGCCTTTTTTCCTTTCTTTCTTCACAAATTACTTCCCAACGAGTCCAAACTAAAAAATGACAAAAATAAGCTAAAAATGCACAAAGGTTTGACAAGGCATCATGAAAAAAAATCTAATTTTATGATGACGATACATGTAAAATTGCACTTATCAATAAGTGGTACAATTTCTCTACAATAGAAGTTAAACATGCACTTGTAATATGGCTAATTTTGCTAATCAACAATGAAGATGCGTAGCCTAGGAAATTTAGAATATCTTTAATGCAACAATATTTAATTATATGAGACGATCTCGACAATAAATTTAAGAGGGATAGGTGGAGAAGAGTGATAAAAGCTGGTGGAAAAGGGGAAGAAGTTGAATGAGAGATTGACACATAATGCAAGCTTTGAAAATTTTAAAATTGCCAAGTTACTCCGTCATAAATATTGTAAAACAACGTAGAGTTTAATTTCTTTTGCCCAGCAAAAAAAAAAAAAAACACACACACACACACTCAGAGTTCAAATTTTTATAGACTTGGCAAAGTGGCTTTTGATTGCAATAAGACCAACAACATGCTCCGAAGTAGGCGAGTTGCTCGATCGAGCTATTAATGTTACCAAATCAAATACTATGAAATCTATTGTATTTTTATAACGTGTGCTCTTCCGATCTCTAACCATAAATTTAATAGTCACAATGACTATGTAGCGTCTCATATGCGAGTTTCCATGTTGGTTCCATTGAGAAACTACGCGGGGATTCCAATGTCGTCTTAGATGGCACGCCACATAGGGGTTTAGTAGGAGATTATTTGAATAAATTTATTTCCTTTTCTTTTTAATTTTTCAAGCTCAGATAGAATTTGTCGAATCCTTATGGATTACATTTGAAATGAATAGAGGCATACAATTTCACTATCAGTGATCCCAAAATCTAGGCTCCTTAGGGTTTTGATTTTTTTTTTTTTTTAAAAAGAATTCTCATTCAAACTCTCATTTCTATCCACACATTTATTTATTAAAATAATTTACACATAGATTTATAACTTTTTCTTACTTTTAAATTTCAACCAAACATCCTCTCAAAAAATCACTTTTCACAAAACCGATCATCAAAAAATTTAAACCATACAATCCCAAGTTAGAATGTGCTAAATTTCGCGTGAGCTACCTTGTCTCCCTCACAAGGAATAAAAAAAGTAGGAGCCTCAATAAGCATTATGTAATAGTAATGATTTAAAATTGTTTAAGATCATAGGTAAATTCCGTTTTATAGAGTTGAATAAATCGGATAGACCCGACTTGAGCTGAAGCAATATGAAGGCCACGATCAAGAGATAGCTATAGATCATCACAAGAGCTGAGGC
>CAVNYN010257170.1:0-31519 GCA_963692815.1 Nyctanthes arbor-tristis | reverse complement strand
TTGTATTTCTTGGTTATGTGGTTAGTGCTAATGGGATAGAGGTTGATGAGGATAAAATTAAGGCGATTAAAGATTGGCCAACAAGTATAACTGAAGTTAGAAGCTTTCATAGACTTGCTGGTTTTTATCATAGGTTCGTTAAGGATTTCAGTATGCTAGCAGCACCATTAACTGAGATCATCAAGAAATTGGTAGGATTTAAATGGGGTAGTGAACAAGTTCTTGCGTTCCAAAATATAAAAGAAAAGTTGTGTTCTGCTCATGTTTTAGCTTTGCCATATTTTTCTAAAATTTTTGAAATTGAATGTGATACGTTGGGAATAGGTGTGGGTGCTGTTTTGATGCGGGAAAGGAAGCCGATCGCATTTTTTAGTGAGAAGATCAACGGTGCGACACTTAACTATCTAACATATGACAAGGAGCTGTATGCATTAGTGAGGGCTTTGGAAACCTGGAAGTATTATCTGTAGCCAAAAGAGTTCGTGATTCACATCGATCATGAATCATTGAAACATCTAAAAGGGGCAAGGTAAGTTGAACAAGCGTCATGCTAAGTGGATGGAATTTATCGAAACCTTTCCCTATGTGATAAAATACAAGAGAGGAAAGGAAAATGTGGTGGATGATGCTCTTTCAAGAAGGCACACCCTAATTTCTACCTTAAATGCTTGGTTGTTGGGATTTGAATATGTGAAGGACTTGTATGTGAATGATCCTGGTTTTTCTAGTATTTTTGTGTCTTGTAGAAAGGGGACAATTGACAAATTTTATAGGCTAGAGGGTCATTTGTTTAAAGAAAATAAATTGTGTATACCCATTAGTTCTATGCAAGAGTTGTTAGTTAGAGAGGCCCATGGTCCGGGGTTTGATGGGTCATTTTGGCATTCAAAAGACCTTAAATGTACTCCAAGAACACTTTTATTGGCCTAAGATGAGACGAGATGTGGAGAGAGCTTGTGGAAATTGCAAAACCTGTAAAAAGGCTAAACCTAAGGTGTTACCTCAAGGTTTATAAGATCGGAACCGGTGCCTAATGAGCCTTGGATGGATATATATGGATTTTATTTTGGGTTTACTTAGAAATAAAAGTGGTAAAGATTCAATATTTGTGGTAATTGATAGGTTTAGTAAAATGACTCATTTTATAGCTTGTCACAAAACTGATGATGCTACACATATAGCGAAGCTTTTTTTAGGGAAATAGTGCGGCTCTATGGGATTCCTAAGAGTATTGTTTCAGATAGAGATATGAAGTTCCCTAGCTATTTTTGGAAGATTTTATGGGGTAAGTTAGGAACCTAGTTATTATTCTCTACTACTTGTCACCCACAAACCGATGGTCAAACCAAAGTAGTGAATAGGACTTTGACTTAATTATTATGAACTATTATCAAGAAGAATTTAAAAAGTTGGGAGAAGTGTTTGCTTTTTTATGGATTTGCATATAATTGTATTGTTCATTCTTCTAGTGCTT
This sequence comes from Nyctanthes arbor-tristis, assembly GCA_963692815.1. Lineage (NCBI taxonomy): Eukaryota > Viridiplantae > Streptophyta > Magnoliopsida > Lamiales > Oleaceae > Nyctanthes > Nyctanthes arbor-tristis. Next base: position 30,045 of record CAVNYN010257170.1, on the reverse strand, counting down.
TCTCACCTTTTGAGATTATTTATGGATTTAACCCTTTGACTCCGTTGGATTTGATTCATCTACCTGTGGATAAAAGGGCTAGTCTAGATGGTAAGAGAAAGGTAGAGCTGGTAAAATTGCTTCACGAGAAGATAAAATCACAAGTTGAGAAACGAAATGAACGATATGCTTCTAAAGAAAACAAAGGCAGGAAAAAGGTGACATTTGAAGCCGGCGATTGGGTTTGACTTCACTTGAGGAAGGAAAGATTTCCTAAGCAAAGGCATTCCAAGTTACAACCAAGAGAAGACGGTCCCTTTCAAGCCATCGCGAAGATTAATGATAATGCATATAAATTGGATCTTCCTGGTGAGTATAATATTAGTGATCTCATTCCATTTGATGTAGGTGGTGATTCATGGATGAATCTTCCTGAAGAGAGAGGGGATGATGCGGGAGCACTCAAATAAATCCACTTCATGTGCCCGTTGGACCAATCACAAGAGCAAGAGCTAAGAAAATCAAAGAGCTATGGTGGGATTAGTCCAAGATTTGGGACACATAATTATCCAATGGATTCGAAAGGAGCAAAGCGTGACTTGAGCAAGGAAGAATCAAAAGAGATGAATTTAAGTCAAGTCCAGACCGAATCTGCAAGCAATATGGAGGTCAGGGACTAAATTGAGGGACAACAAAACTTGAAAGGCTGAAGTGAAAAAGAAAACAAACGTGCAGAATTTTGGTAGAACCGTGTGGCCGCACGGAAGGATCATGCAGCCGCACAGAAGAGGAAATTGGCGCGACATGTCTTGTCACGGATTTGGTACCAATTCCGTATTTTCCTTTTAATTTTATTTCTTTTCTTGGTCTTTTATTGTTCCCCAAAGACTACTTAGGGTTCCTAGATGCTACATTAGCAAGTTCATTCCATTGTAAACATTCATTCAACAATCTTGTGAGTTTAATATAATTGTGAGGAAATTTTCTCCCTATTGTCTCATTCGAATTTGATCGATCCAAACTTATCAAAGAGCGTGATTAACTCTTTGTGACATTCACACCGCTATCGGTTCAGGGTTCTGTATCTTCGGGGGTGATTGGTTTAATATACCAATCATTTTCAAGTCAAGAATCGCGTAGGTAGTTTGGGATTCCAAATCACAAGCAGGCAATTAGCTTTTCTGGATTGATCTCCAATCTCATGTGGGTTCCTTTGGAGTAACTCCATTGCGGGTTCGCATCACGAAGGTAGTATAATTTTTTTTCATTATAATTCAACACCCACCATAATGAGAATCAAATAAGAGGGCCACCTGAGCACAAGAGGTGGTCTGCCCCTCTTTCCAATTCATTAGGAGAACTTTGGTTCCCCCTTCCATGGGGAGGATTTTATTAATTTGAGAATTGTGCAATTTTTGAACTGCCAACTTATATTAGAAGGACCAATTCAATTTATTATATAATTAAACTCAAACTCTCAATAATTAGTTCCTGTTAAACCACACCGCCACTGTAGGTGAATTATTGCAGCTCTCCATCATATGAATAATTATAGAAGTTAATAATTAAAGTATTCTATATTTAATTATGATCCTATAATTAATTATGTATGCACCTCACCAATCACCTAATTAAAAGGGTGTTCGATTGATTTTTTAGTGATTTTGTGAAAAAGTGATTTTTTGTAAGATATATAGTTGGAAATTAAGAAAAGGTTATGAATTTACATAGAGGATTATTTTAATATATAAATGTGTAATTGAAAACAAATTTGAGAATAGATAAATGTGTGGTGAAAACTGATTTTGAAGGATAAATAATTTTGAAAAATCCAAATCAAACAGGGAAACTACACACGTTATTTAAATTACAATTGTTATGATCGCAATAATTTCTATTTAACAACAGACCACTAAATACCAAGTTTAGATTATCAAAATCATATCATATGTTTTCAAAAAAATAATTAAGCGGATCACTTTACTCTTGCTATCAAAGTAAATTTTGGCAACCATCTATAGATGTTCTTCGATTTTAGTGACATTTATTTTTCAATTTTTGTTACGTGGGAGGATTTAATTGGTTAAATTTAGTAGAAAATAAAAAATTATGGCTTGATGTGATTTCTAAAATTGGCTAACAAGTAGTCTTGATCTCCCTTCATACATTTAAGACACCACTGGTGATGATTACCATATTTAAATGATATTAAATTATAAGTCCATTTAAATGCGTAACAAGTCTTTACATTTTATATGACTTATATAATTTAATGTCACTATATTAACGCATTAGATAGTGATCATGATGATTTACATTATTCTTTTTACTCGCAATTTCGGCAGTTAATAGAAATTGATTGATTGAAAATGAGTTATATGATCATTTAGTGTCATTATACTAACACATTAGATAGTGTGATGGTGATGGTGATAATTAACATTATTCTTTTTACTCGCATTTTCAGCGGTTAACAGAAATTTATAGATTGAAAATGTGTCATGTGACTTAACATTAATGTCATTATACTAGCATATTAGATGGTGTCATAGTCAACTTGATGATTAACATTATTTTTTTGCTCTCATTTTCAGCGGTTAACAGAAATTTTTAGATTGAAAATGTGTACCAAAATTTCTATGGAATCTATTAGACACTATATATAGTGTTTAATAGATTATATAATAAGATTCTATTAGACACACTGGAACTGTATACATAACGCTCATTTTGTTTCCATTTATTATTAATGCGCCCGGGGTTGTTTCCAAAAAAAAAAAAAAAAAATTATTAATGGGCCCAGAGTTGACCCATGTCAGAAGCAAAATCACCTGACCGGGTCGGATTATATCCGAAGTCGAGTAACGGCTGATTATTTCTCGTCTTTTTGGCGGTGCAAATCGACCAAAAATTTCTGCAAGCGAAGAAGGCAAGTAGTCTCTCTAATCTGGATGAATAGAAAATACTTGTTTATTTGATGTATTTATTTATGATCAATGGATGTGTTGAAATTGTTCTTCTTTATGATTTATCACCTGCTAATTCTTTTATTTTATTTTGAAAATTTTCATGAGAATTACGCCGGTTATTTTGTATCATGTTGGAGAAGACAGAAATTGGAGGGTTGCTATTTTTTATTTTTTATTTTTGAGTCGGTGATTAGTGATAGTGCAAACACTTGTCTGGATTAAAGAACAAAACCTTAGTTTGCAGGATGTAGCTCAATTTGTGTATTCTGAAAAGCCAAGTCCAACTGTTTTGTTGTGGGGGTGGGGATAGTGCATTAGAAAGTCGAAGACTCATTAGTTCTTAGGTAGATTAGGTCTGTTTCTTCAATTTAAGTACCTCTAATGCTCAGTGGTTTGTTTTGATTCTCCAATTTAATGTTTAATTGGTCTTACATGTTAGTTTGTGATAAACAAAAGATACTGACATTACCGAGCTTTAAATTGACTGGAATTGCTAACTTTTAGGTTTGGTTGTTAGCTGTGAGACAAATCACTCGGGCACATTCCAGTTTCTCTTACACGTAACTATAGCATTCTTGATAGAAGTATTATACATTAAATTCTTAACCAGTTAGATAGTAGGCTTAATAGCAAATAAACCAAAAGTAAGCAACAATTCCATAGTATCCAACCTGAATTAATGGGAATTGATCCCAAGATTTTCATCCATGTACCTTGCCTAATTTCGTCTCCAGACCCCAAACTGAAATCTTTATGGCATGATTCCGAGCCTCAATTTTCCCAACTCTAAAATTCTGCCATACCTAATCAGATTTTCTTTTTCAACTTCAGCAGAATATTAGTTTTGAAGGTGTATAAAATATTTAGAGTATGAGAAAGAGATTGATTGGTAAGTTTTGGTTCGACAAGAAGCTACCTGGGTGATTCTGTAAACAAACACACTCAATATTGAGATTTAGCAAAAATCATTAGACCTTGTGGATCTTAACTGCTGCTCAAGAATTCTGGTGAATAACAAACCTAAAATAGACATCTACAATATTTTTGAATGATGGGGTTTTATATATGAATTTGGACTCTGGTTTGGTGATTAATTTTGTTTTGATCATTTGATATTTGCAGAATGTTTACACCTGTCTTGGCAATTTATTCGGTTGAGAGCTTTATCTTTTGTCTGATTTTCTATGAAGTTATAATTTCAATAGTTGTTTTTCTAAGCTTAATGAAAAACTACTGGGGTGATTTATGAGAATTTTGTGCGATTCTTGGAAAATCAGTGCAGTAGACTTGAACTTATTGCTTTGTTTCTGTTTTTGGTGAACCTGAAGCAGTTGTTTATTTCTGCTTTCTGTTTTTGTTTCATTAGTTTTTGAGCAGTGTGCTAGCCGGTCTGTATGTTGGCTGAGGCAAACCCAGATGCCATGCCCATCTAACTTGGGTTTCCCTATTTTCCACATGCAACCGACAGACTTGCAGCCATAGCATCCTCATCACCCTCTTGCTTTAACAGAGATCCAACTCCCAAACCCATGTCCTTTATGGTATTCAAAACTGTTAGTGTGTATACATTTGTGAATAGAAACTAACTATGAATTCCTACTGGTTACTTGTGTCGCTGTATATCAATGAAATTTGCCTTATCGTCTATTTTACGATATTGTGAGATAATTTGCTCCACTCTCCCATTTCCTTTCACCCATTAACTTGTCCAATTTTTCTTGTTGTTCCCATCAGCAAATGTGCTTTATCCTAATGATGAACAAACTCTTCAACTGTTGTATTTTTCTGATTGTCCCAAATAGCTTCTTTTGATTACTAGACATTTAACCAGTTCATATCCAGTTCATATTAACTAGTTCAGAAGCTTTCATATCAACAGCTACATTTATGTCAGAATCTGTTCAAGAAGCCTCTTGTGCTTGCTTTGATCCTGAAGACTAACCATCAGCCAAACTTGCACCTTCCATGAAACCATTGCTTCTGAAAAACTCTAGAAGGTTTTATTTGCTTTTTATGCTTTTTTCATAATTTTCCTTGTTTGTTGGTTGCTACATCCCATTTTAAAGAATACATAATCCCTAAGGAAACTGACTATTAAAATTAAACAGAGAATAGTTAGGCAACACACAGGAGTCGCATCCCTTTATCCCTGGACTCTCTTAAAATTTGTTCTTCTTCCAATAATCTCTACCTGTTACTAATCAAGTATTTACTTCTGAATTCTAACATGTTTGTGTAAATTTGCAGTATCATTGCATTGCTCTAGGATTTTTTTCTGGGGATTTGCAATACAAGAATTTTCAATGGATTTATGTGTGAAAATGAAGCGGTGCTAGGATTTTTATCATGTTGAGTACAGATGGAGTGATTTAAAGAAAACTAGTTTTGAAATCTGCCCTTTCGCCCTCGAACCATCGTTCAGTAGTATTTTGTAATGGTGATATAATGCTTCATGTCAACCAAGGAATGTTCTTGTCCCTGCAAGATGATTAAAAGACTTAGCAAACTTTTCAGAAAATTTTGGTGATGCTGTATAAAACATTGAGCTGCCACCCTTAATTTGATTTTGACCTTTATTATCTCAAGTCGGTTACTTTGTTGACATTTAAAGAACCGTATACGAGCTGTGTTTCACATCTTAAAATTTTGCAAAGTGAACTTCTGAATTTTTTTATATTTCTGTTGTATAATAATGCATTTCTGCAGAGTAAGATGAGTATCATATAGCCAGATTTTGTACCATGATGGAAAAAATAGAGAAAAAGCAAGCAGAGAATGTTTGCAACTGGGAAGAAGCATTTAACACATATGCTAATGTGGTTGCATGTGACAAGGACGCACTACGAGTTAAGGTCACAATCAAGCTAGCTCGGATGTCCACGCATGCCCCTAACAATGTTCTTTCACGCACTGTGCCAATCCTGGTGGAGCTCCTTCAAAGCCCATCCCGGAATCCGAGCCCACTGGTTCAGGAAGCCTCTGCTTACTGCTTGAAATGCATTGCTTGTAAAGGAGAAGGTGAACTAGCCATTCTAATTGGGCAATCAGGTGCCATCCCCATCATTATAAGATTATTACCAAATTCAGAAGGGAGTTTACTGAAAGCTTTATTGAAATGCCTCAGAAATCTTGTTACATTTGGGGAGCCAAATCGCATGATTGCAGCGACTAATGGTGGCCCGGAAATTGTTCTACAGATGTTGCATTCCTGCTTGGATGATACAAAGGAAGAGCATGTTAGAAATCTTGAGTGCATTAGCTCTCGTAAGAGAGGTTAGAAGACTGATTTTCAGTTCTGGTAATATCCAGTTACTTATTGATTCTTGTAGATGTGGCAGCTTGATTTCAAGAACGAGAGCTGTGCAGGCAATTGGTTTACTTGGATTAACAAAAAGAGCGATACGCACACTTATGGACGCTGGTGCAATTCCACTGCTTGTGGTATTGATTAAGGACGGGGATACATCAATTAGATTGGTGGCTGCTAATGCACTTGGCGTCATCTTAACTGATACTAATAATATTTGGCGTGTTGCTGAAACGGGAGTTGTTCCTTTGTACACCAAGCTCCTTGAGGGTTCAGATCCTGTTGGTCGGCAGATTGCTGTGGATGTATTGTACACATTGTCTACTGTTGAATCATATGCGATTGGAATTGTGAAACACTTGGCTAGAATCCTGGCACAAGACGATAATGAAGCGAAAGCTTTAGCAGTTGAAATTTTGCGGCACCTCTTTGATTGTCACAAGCACTTGCTGCCTGTGTTGAAGTTTTTTTCCTCACACGTTCGGTTAAGAGGATTTGATAGTCTTGGATGGAATTAAGGAAACATGTCACCTGTAGTGTTTCTGCCATATCCAATACTCCGGACTTGATCAAAGCTTTTGAAGGATGACAGTGATGGACTGAGAGACGAGAAGTTGCTTAAGTTGTTGTCGAGTCAAATTATGGAGGATCCTTGCTGATTCTGAAGTTAAGGCGCTGAACAAGCTTTTAGATGGAATCTCATGAGTTTTTTGTCTCTCATTGATGAAACACAATGCTGACATGGCATAAGTGATTAGAAATCAGTTATGGCCTAATTTTATTGCGAATTAGTCGATTAAATGAGAAATTAATATGTTTTAATAATGGTTCAGTTTCTTTCTTGATTTGATTATTTGTATATACAAGTGATTGTAAAGGTATGTTATAATTATGAATAACTGTACATGAAGCTTGTGAGACGTGAAATCAGTTCTTATTGTATACACTATACATGGTACATGCTTTGACAGTTATGAGCTCACAAACCCATTAAAGCAGCCTTTCTCAGTTGAACTCATTTTTCAATTCCAAATGTTCATTGTACAAAATGGAAGAGTGGTTCATCCCACTGCTTGGGTTCTATTACACTCCACTGCTTGGAACTTTACGATGGGTGGTGAAATAGAACTACTTTACTTTTAAAGCAGATTTTTACCCTACTAAAATCATTTGTCTGTTATGTATTATTGTAAAAGGATTGTAAGAAATGTCCAAGTCATTATGTAATGCATCTGAATTATTGAGTCATGTGGATATAACACGTATATTGTATAGTTGTTATTTTGTCATGAGGTTTGTGTCTATTGTTTGGAAAGGTCCCCACTCTATAAAAGGAGACCCCTTCCCCAGTTTGTATGTCGAATTCACTAATAAAGCTTTGTGTTTTACAACTCTGATGGCATTCTAAATCTTCTGTTTTCCCACTTGCATCTGAAGTCCTAAAGTAAGGCAACCAGTATATTTTGACCTTCCAACTGAGCAGCAACAAGTGTGTTTTGTTGTTGCCTCCAATCGTCTGGATATTTAGCGTCAGAAATTGTTCTGTGCACTTAACAATCCGCAAGGACTGGTGGTAGTACCCAAAGAGCCAGCCCTCTTGATATTGTGAGGGCTTATTTTTCGATTGCCTACTATGGGGGTTGAGAATTTTATTTTGTCAACACGCAGGCATGTTATTATGTACATGTGCATACATGACACCCATCAAGGCTATAAGAGTAGGGTGCTTATAGTTTAGATGAGTGTCATGTATGCATTCATGCATGTTATTATGTCTGTGTGTAGACAAAATAAAATTTCTCGTCAAACCAGATATCAAGAACACTCGTGAAGAGAGTCTGGGTAAACTACGAGTTATGCTATTTGAACAAAGCAGATACAAAAAGTTAAACAAACCTGACAAATGACACGATCTTGTTTTTAACACATCACATCATTTTTCAGTAAATGACAATCACATGTGCTATATTCTATTTTATCAAACTCTTTGTCCTCCATTTTATGCAAAAGAATTATTCTAAAAAATATGTTGCTTTTGAGTTATCCAATTTTTTTTTTTTTTTTTGGACTAAACATTAGCATATCATTTTATATTATTAAGCAAACATTGTACAGCAAAGTCAGAAAAATGCTCTCTCCACACACAAGAAAAGCACCTTTCAAAGCCGAATATAGCAAATACATGAGCCACACTATTAACCTTCTGACCAATCCACTTGCATGGGAGAAGTGAATACATAGACATAAGGTTGAGAATATTTTGTACCCTCGGCTCCTCTCGTACTAGGATTGTAAATTGTATCAGGCACCAAAAAGGAATCCGTCTCAATAGCAAAAATGGTTAAACCTTCCTCAATGGCCAGTTGTAGTCCAACAAGAACTGTTATACATTCACCAATGAAAGGACCCAAATTTCCATAGGAAGCTCAAGTGAGTCCTAGAACAAACTCACCCTTGTCATTGCGAACCACCACCCCAGTAGCAAAGTGAGAGGCTCGTTTTTTTAACGGATACATCAACATTCATTTTCAACAAGCCCGAGCCTGGCTTCTCCCATTTATATTTGCGGTGAGAAGTGCGCTTGCTTTCAGAAGATGTGGTGAGAATACGAACATTGGCTAGCCAAAATTATGCGAGGTAACCCGATGGGCCAATCTTGAGTTTTTAGAGATTAGATTTCTTTTTCTCAAACAACCATAGATTCCCTTCTTTCCAAGGTCTCCACAAAAGTATAAGAAAAAGACTATTAAATCCTATTCTAGTAGTAGATGGTAGGACTGTAAAGTGCCCCATGGGAATCAGAGTCACAGAACTCTAGTGTACAATCCTGCTACCAATAGGTGATGGGTTACCAAATCAGTCACGTAATACATTGAAATGACCCATTTGCCCTTGATAGGTGGAATTGAAAATTTCAGATGGAAAACTCACCCGCAGGCAGAACCCCCATTCCCGGGTTAAAACCTTATCTCGACTGCCTCTCTCACATTACCAGTCGGAATGGCGACTCACCTCCGGCGAGGAAGACATACACCCCACGCAACGCCGGAACCAACCCCCACCCGGCTCAAAAGTAACCCGGCCTCCCCGTCAAGAACTCCTCTCGCGTGCCTTCTGTTCACTGACCGGTGACGAATTGCAGCAGCGGCGGCATGGACGCGGCCTCCCCCTCACTCAGCGCCAGCAACCGACCACTCAGCGCCGCCCAACAGAACCCCAGCAATGCCGCCTCTCCCCACACCGCTGTTGGAGCCTAGACCACATAGTGCTCGATTAATGTCATGGTTCTCGATTAGTGGTTGTAATTTCAAGGATTTGGGAATCATTAATGTCATAGTGCTCGATTCTTTGGCCTTCTAAACTTAGGTGAAAATCAGAAGTTTTTGGAGTGGATAGTAGGATTTGATGCTGTTGAAAAGAAGTGAAACAAGAATAAGTGGGATCAAAATTAAGTCAAAACATAAAATGGAAGCAGTGGTGAGTGCATAGTGGTTGCAGATCGAGAGAAAGTTTGGGATGGTGTTCGGATTCTGCCTGATTTTTGGGTTTTGGGGTGGGAGGGGGGTATCTGAAATTTTAAGTTTCCATTCCACCTGTGAAGGGTAAATGGGTCATTTCCATGCATTACGTAACTAAGCCCTTGTTTGATACTCTTTAACAAAACACATTATAATCCCACCTACTACTGATTTAACTATTGATTTGACAACTACTTATTTATAACCACAAATTTCAAACTTCTATTAAATCTACACCACTCATTTCACATCTTTATAATTTCTCTTTATAAATCAACTACCATAAATTGAATCAAACATCCCCTAAGTATGGAACTCAGCACCTACTAATATCTTTTTTCCTTAAATGCAGGTTCGCCTTATTAGCAAAATCTAGCTTTTGATGAAATTCATTCGTTGAATTTCGAACCCGGGTCCTCACCCTCCGTTACATCAACAATGCTAAACGTGCAATTCTATATAAAAGCTGATCTGGTTATCTTTTCCTGATGATTACATTTATCTGCTAATCTGCTGTGTCGAGGATGAAATAATTCTTTCCATTACTTGTTCCCATTTTATGTCAAGTTCTTACACAGCAGAAACATTTGGGCAGTCAACATTGATGATACAATTGATAATAATTGAAGTGAGCCACAGATAGGAAATTAAAAGAAGAAAACATGCTAATAGAACACGACACAAGCTGTTGAAAATTTTACTCTATAAATGTAATATTCAGTACTTGGTTCAACATTGCAAAAAGCCAAAAACAGATGATGCATTTCATTTTATTGCTATTACAAGTTCAACTGACATAACACAACCTTTCATTACAAATGCATTAGATCTGATCCTACTCCATGTTTGCCTTCCCTTTGCAAATACTTAGATTGAGGTTGAGAATGTGCTCTTTATCTCAAACATGAGCACAGTTTTTCATCATCAAAGCCTGAAAGACCAATTGTCAATCTGCATCTTGCCCCCCTAGCAAGGATGACGAGCACTTGGCTCACCTAATTTACATACCCTCCTACTTTTTCTCTTCGGCATGAAGCCATTGCACCACTTGAAATAACCACACAGCGCCAACAATGTAATTTCAAGTTCGGTTCTCAAATTCTCCACGATTGGCAGCAAGCCCTATGGGTAAGCAAGTTGCAAACAGAGGGAACTTTTTCCTCTTAGATTAGATTTACATCGCATTAAATTGACAGTTCATAGATTTAAAAAATTAAAAAGAAAACTGATTGGGTTCCTCAAATCCTAGTCTATATTTAACAGAAAACCCAGAAAGAAAAAGCAGACACACGAAAAATTCAGTGTTACTACTAAAACATGAGAAACTACCACTTTATTCAATATCTAAGTTACTACTAAAACTCCCAGCTCAGAAAATTCAGTGTTGGAGATCTTATAACATGATATAAAAAATTACAAACACCTAATAGTTGACTATCTATAACAAGCGGGACGCTCTGTGCTCAAATTCAATAAATACAAAACCATTCCACTGTATATAAGGGTAGAGATTAGCTACTTTATTGAATTAAAGAAAAATGATAGAGGGGAAGGGAGGGACACGTTGCAAAACCCTCAGTAAAGCTGATGAGAGTAGAGCATATATCATCAGTTAATTAAGCCCAAAAGATGAATAACAGAAAATTCATTTTCAAATAAGTACACTAAAGCCGTGGAGAAAATAAACAAACAGAATCGTTTCTTGTTTGTGGCACGGGCAGTTTGATAGATGTCTATGCCTATCGGTAGTTCATAAGATTTTCTTGTTTCACAATTTAGTGACCACTAGCAGTTAGAGAGACCCTAAATCATTTCACTTAAAGTTGTTGAAAGGAAGACAGAATCATGTCGAAGGAGCCCAGGTACCTGAACAGAATTGGTGGGTAGATTTGGGGTCCAATCAAATTTATCGACCACAAAAATGAAAGAACACTGACAGAGAGCAGAAACAGTGGCAGCAGGGGAAGCGGAGAGGAACCATGATTTTCTTTCCCGATGAAATGAAGTTTCATCAAAAAACCATATTAGATTAAAATTTTGAAATTTCTTTAAAATTTTCCAGTACAAAAAGGCATTAGGTTTTTCTTTTTTGGGTTAAAATTATTGTGACCATGCTTGGCAGCTTGGGCTCATGGGAACAATGTCACCTTGTTACTATACAATTTTGATTCATCTCCTGATTGTCACGAACATTTGCGACCCGTATTAAGGAACTCTTTCTCACAAGTTAGCTCGTAGGATTGGATAGTGCAAGATAGAATTAAGGGGAGAAATGAGTCAAAATAGTACTATTCAGCCATATTCAATTATGCATAAAACATGTACTTCCCGTGTAGGCCAAAGCTTTTGAAAGATAACAAGAGCGATAGTCAGGCAGCAGAATTTACTCTAGGTATTGCCTGGCTACATGACAGGTATCGCTTGCTTGTTATGAAGCAATCCCAAAGAAAATAATATGTTTGGAGTACAATTCATGGCACTAAAAGACATGTCCCAGCAGCTAAAAATTAGACTTGCCATCTACTGGTTTTAGATGTAACATCCTGGAAAAAAATTAGATTCGCCATCTACTAGTTTTAGATGCAACATCCTGTGTTTTCCAGTCTTTTCTCACAGAATATGCAGTAAAGGTAAGTAAAGCTACGCTTCGTTGCTTTTTCTTCAATCCCATTGTTTCAAAGTGTTCTCTATTACTTTGAAAGAAAAACTATTAGGACGATACACTTCCCTCTTTCTTCTTCATGCTTATAGTTTATTTGTTCAAAGATTTTATTAGTAATCTGTAATCCTTGATATAAAGGGTTCACATTGTCATACCTGGGGTGGTAGTTGCCAAATCCTACTCACAAAACAAATATTGGATACAGTGGATCTGCTGAGATTTATTACAACTGTATGCTATTAGATTGCCATAAGATTAGACCAAATAATTGCAAAATTAATTTGTTTGGTAACACAGCATTTTTCCTTTTAATGACACAAAATATGATCAACTCACCGGTAGACGTTGTTAAATACACGCTGCAATAAGCCCGTCTTCTACCAAAATGATGGCTTCTTCTGCTCGTTTCATGAATATAAAAAAAAGCTTTACTGCTGCTGAAAGACTGTTTTTTTTTCCCGTCTTTAAACTAGGTCAAACGATTAATACAATATTTGATGTCCAACTTTCAGTGAAATTGAGTCCAAATTCACATTTAATCCATGAATTTTTCATTGGCATAATTAATACAATATTTGGAGTCCAATTTGCATCAAACAACCGAATTAATCCATATTTATGAAATGAAATTTTAATCTCGGATAACGAGAGTTAGGGATCAGACTGACGTGCAAAGAATTATTCAGCAAAGCACAGACTCGCTGAGCCTCTGTCATTGATATATGATCCTCACTTCCCGAACTCTCAGATTCTAGACTTACAAATTCATTTCATTTCAATTCAAAAACTAATACACGGTACCCCGGTGAAGAATTGTAAATCGTCGCCGTCTCCGATTCGCCATTGCTGCTTCCTGAGGCCTTATACACGAGCCCACCCACATATATACATACACTATTCGCTGAAACCCTAGGGATGGCGGCTTTAGGAAGAAGTTGAAAACCCTAGGATTTTTCCTTTTCCAGTATTCTCCCCTGTTTTATTCTTTTTCAAACTACAGCGCGTCATATGTGCAGCGGGATAGGCACACGTGGTTCGATATTAGTGAGAAACCTACACACAGTATGGGGTCTATACAATTATCCTAACAATCTTTCCCTATAGCGATACATCTGAGAAATTATTACCACTCATATTATTCTCATTTCAACTTTTGACTTCTTGTTTTCGATTAAAATGGTTTATCAGTACATATTTGACATTGTGTCACGCCCCCACTAATTTACAATATTTTTGCCATATCTTATACTAATTTATAAATACTAGAGTAGAAGTTTTAGTATAAATAGTGGAGACGGGATGTATGAAACGAACAAATTTATTTTTGTCATATAGAATTTAACATTCGATAAGGCTAATTACTTAAACTAGCAAATTGTTCAATTTTAAACAATCTTTAAAACTAGATTTTTTAATAAAATGTAAAGAACACAATAAGTTATATTAATAGGTATATCTCATTAATTACAAAACAAACTAAATCATTGGAAAGTTTTCAGCTTACAAAGTAAGCTTCAAATAATTTCAACGTATATATTATAAGACGTGAAAATATATATATAAGGAAGGTGGGCATACTTATAAATACAAAAAGTATGAGGTTCATAATTATATTTATAGTAGCTTGAAAGATAAGTTTTCACTACATGTAAAACTCTACTCCAATTCGCGAGCATGTTCTAGCTTATGGCTTGCCTTGCATTTAAAATATCGTATCTTCAATCATCTACAAAACTTGTATAAGAAAGGAGTGAGTACGAAGTACTCAGTGAGTAACAAAACCCTTTGATTCACTTTTCATTTGAAAGATTTATTTTCACGAAAACTATTAATGCACAAAGCTTTCAAATTAACAAAAGAGCCTTATCACTAGCTAAATTACTACCCATGATGCGCTCAAGATTGATATCAATTCAATCAATTAAATCATGACCATGTATATTTAAGTGGATCTAAATTCGAATCCCGGTTAACCCCTATTGCAATTCCAAACAAAGTAAATATCACACTAATCGTCACCCATCTCGGTATCATTAGAAGGCTTCTGATATAACAATAAAGCGAAGTAAAGCAAATACAAAATGAGTAGAGTAACTAGTGATTCAAATACAATAAATCAATCTTTCTTTTTAATACATCAATATTCATGTTCGTCTCATGGAAATCATCAATCAAAATTCATGCTTATCTTATCAAAACTTCATGAATGTAGTAAGGGAGTTAAAGTATTAGTTGCTCACCTCTTTAACTTGATTTTTCTAAAGATTCTTTGAGTTATTGACAAATGCCCTCAAAACTTTCATTTCTACACTTATTAAACTCTTCTGTCAATAATATGCATCACTTATTGAATCAAAACTTAATTCTACTCTTCAAGTAAAGGTTTAGTTTTCCTGTTTAGACAAAGCATATTTGAAACCATTTTAAAATCAAGAATGGTGTCGTATGCTTACGAAATTCTTTTAGAAGGTAAAAAAACTTATGTAAGTTCATCATATATGAAATTGAGCTCAAGAATACTACGTTGGGAATGCCAAAATATTTTTCAACCTCCTAAAAATCTGTCCTCAGATGCCCATTGATCACTTTCACAAAACATGTCATAAAAACTCTTACAGATCTCTAAACAGTACCATTCAAATTTCAAATGATAGACAACTCACAGAAGATCATTTTTTCATTTTGTATCTCGTTAAAAATTCCACATATACCATCATTTATGACTTCCAAAAGTTGATGGGCAGAACTACATATATAATTTCATGTTTAAAGTCTTTTTATTAAATTCATACATACATGCTTAGCTTCCTAAAATTCAATATTATCGTCTTATGCTTTCCTTTTCATTGAAGAAGACATGGCTTTTCTTCTTCCCATTAATCCAAAAACTTCATTTAATTTAATAAAATACTATGAAATTCACTTTAAAGCTCCAAAGGATACTTCTTTCAAGAATTTCAACTTCTATTTTTCCTTCTTAACTATAATTTCACATACTAACTTTATATAATTCCCTTCTAGTCTTAGTATAATTCCAATTTCATGCTTAAGAATAATTTCACACTATTTAAACCAATGGAAACTACATCAAAATCAACTAATCAATTCATAAAAATTTCTTGAATCGACCTCAATAACTTTAAACCCAAAAATCTCATACTATGTATATGCTTCAAGAATTTCAAATACATCTAACCCATGTCAACAAACTCAATATTTCCCCCCTTTAAGATTCATTGTATCAATCCATATATAAAAAAAACCCAAAATTTAACATAATATAAAATTAAGCTCCACTTACCTCTTGAAACCAAGCTAAACCATAAACCCAAGTTGATTAAGAATCCACTTCAACAATTCGTGGCTAGCTTCCCGTTCGTTGCTCTCTCTTCCTTTTTTGTGCTTAATCGGCTCCTTCCCCTACTCTCTCTCTCTCTCTCTCTTTCTCTCTCTCTCTCCCAAATACAAGAATGATCTTGATATTTATAGTAAAATTTCACCCAAGACCCTTCAACTTCTTGCTTTGCTTCAATTAAGTCCTGAACTTCATGCATTATTTCATTGAAACCACCAGCTCATGATATAACTTCATATAAATCTCAAACTTATTTAATTATTCATATTTGCTCCTAAAGCCCCCCAATTTAGTGTAAAGCTTAATTTTTAAATATTTAACGTCAACAGTAATGCAATTCAATTAATTCTTCCGTCTTTAATTCTTCACAATTTTGTAACAATTCAATATGATCATATTGTCACATTCTACTTCTTGATATTCAATTGAATTATAATCGTATCGCCGTGAAATTCAAATAATTGCCTATCATTATCAATATCAAAATACTATCATTTTGTTTAGTTCATTGTTAAAATTTTGCAGAATGTTACACCATGTATACAGATTTCAATTCATTTTTCATGTGCAAATAGAGTGCATTCACTTGTTTTGATCAAGTACCAAACGTCAAACACATAATATGGTTTGTTACGGTGATAATGAATTGAGCGGTTTATCAGTGCTTTTTCTCCTTTTTCGAATTTCAATTGGCTAATTAGCAATATATACCCCAGCCTTTCATATTTCTATATTTTTCATCCCTAGCTTTAGCAATTGGTATTTTTACTATCAATTCTCATCTTTTTAGTGTTACATATCCTTTTGGACTAAAATGGATAATAATACCCTCCAACTTTAATTAATATAAAAAGCAATAAATAATACGTAAATAAAAACAAATAAACAACAATAAATAATAAGTAAATAAAAACAAATAAACAAGCTTATTAATATTAGCAATAATATTCTAACACTCGTATAAATTTCTTTAATCTCATAATTTTATTTATTTTCTTTTAATTACTTTTCTTTCTTTTACACAACTTTTCATCATTTTTCATTCCTCGTGTCCCGTGTAAGATTTCAATATACACCCACACATTCACCTATTTCACTACTATTTTATTATTACTTTTGAATTTCAATATATTTCTCTCCTTTTATTCATTTTCCCTCTCTTTTTTCTCTACACAAATTTTCAATTAAAATAATCATTTTCTCTCTATCTTTTTCCTCCAAATCATCACAACAACACATCATTTCCATTAGAGTTGCTCTTATGTAATTATAGTATGCACAATACGCTAATCATGTTGCTACATGACATGCATAACTGCAATCATGTGAGACATATAGGTGTCATAAGAGCAATTATATGTGTGCGAAGATTTTTTTACCGATATTGAAATTTTTTCAAAATTTTTTCTTTATTTTTTATTTGATTCATCTTTTTTGAAAAAGCAACCAACTAACATTATTATTGTATTTTTATTTACTTTTAATCAACTAAATTTTTTAGTTAGCAATTAGAGGGTATTATAGTCATTTTTAGTTAAAAAGGTCGACAATGCCAAAAAGGTGAGAGATGAGAAAAGCAGAAATATGAATGTTGGGGATAGATAGTGCTGATTAGCCAATTTCAACCCTATATCAGTTTCATTTGAGTAGTGCTATTTATCATCATTGGTATGATCAACGTCATTTCAACTTTGGCTTTTTATTTTCGATTAGAATGGTCTATCAATACATACTTTGACATAGATTTTGATTCATTTTTCATGTGCACATGGGTGCATTAAATAGTTTTGATCAAGTATCATATGTCATATAATGTGGTTTGTTGGTATGATAATGTGCTCGCGTAACGTCTAAAAATTTTATTTTAGTTAAAAATAATTTTCTAGTCATTTGAGATTTTTTCCGTAATTTTTAGTAATAAAATAAAGTATCATATCTGATTTTTATAATAAGATAAGAATAAAACATAATTATTTATTTTTAAGAAGACAATTATATGTTAAGAATAATTGCAAAGTTTACCTTCGTGTACAAGTGCAATTAATTAAAAGTTTAATTGCAGTTAGACCCTTAAGGAAAACTATAAATAGTGGCCAAAAAATAGAAATCTTTATATGAATATTCAAGAAACTTGATAGTATGTTATTTTTCCTCTTTCTGGCCGACGGAGTTTAACTGCTTATATTTATAGTAAAAAATAACCCTATGAAATGTTTCCCTGCAGGATCTACTCAGCCAATAGATGCAACTGACATATCTTGCCCAGACAAAAACAAGTTAAATGTGTATTCAACATGAACGAGCAGGATACATTTGAATCTAAGTCAGAAGAAAAATCTGAGATAGATAAGGATGAAGAGGAGATATCTAAATCTAAAACTGATGATCATGTCTCTGATAATTAGGTAAATATTTTATTTACTCTAATTCAATCAGGATATAACTCTGTCAATCGTTTTCTTGCAGGAACAATTTATCCAACAGATGATCTAGATACATCCTGCTCAACTCTGTCAGACTTTCAAAATCTAGAATTTGAAGAGCATACTGATGGTTGTACAGAGTGTACTGCTATGAGTAAAAACTTAGCAGCTAAATAGGAGAAAGTTGCAACTCTTGAAGCTATTGTCGTGACTTTGAGAGAAGAGAAAGATGAAAGTGAGCAAACAATATTGAGTCTCCAAACATTATTACAAGAAAAAAAGGATCAACTGAACAAACTCAATGAGGACTTGAATAATTCAAAGGAAATGGTCAAAGAACTTACCATTGGAGCTGTAAGATTGAATGAAGTTCTTAGTTATGGAAGACCAACTCACGTTAAAACTAGTCTAGGTTTTGAAGATAAAGGTAAGGAAGAAGTGTCAAATCAAACAATTTTTGTAAAAGCTATGAGCCAACCTCCTTTAGATAACTATGTCAAGTCTTCAATAAAAGTGCTTGCAATGCTATGCCTACAACTGGGATCAAGTCTCAAGTGACACATGACAAATCTGAAGGTACTACAGTTGTACATCATACACAAGTTTTGCCTAATGAAATTGTCTCCAGGACACATCTGCAGGAGTCTGAACTAGACACATCTGGCACAACTAAATGCAGACTAGATATATCTGCACGGACCAAAAACCTGATCGAACTTAGAAAAGTGTGTCTAGTGCTAGAGTTCAAAAAGAGGACAAGAAATCACACAGTAGCTAGGACTAGACGGCATGAAGCAAATCAAACTGAGATGCTATTTGGAAGAACAAAGTCTTATGCATCATATCTATATAAGACTTTAGGTAAGTACTACTCATCTCATATTCATTCTTGTTGTGATCATCATTGTCATGTGAAGGCTAAATCTTCAAATTTTGTTAACAAGACTAAAAATTACCATGGGAAGCATTATGTTCAATTTTCATATTATGTGCCTATTTGCTTTTATTGTGAGATTAAAGGACATAAAAAATCCAATTGTCATAGATTTTTAAACAAACAACATAAAAGCATTCCTATTTGTGAAAACAAGTCCAAGAACAAGTCTAATTTGAAAAGGAAACAAGCTTGGATTAAGAAAGATGATTTGAAAACTTATCTAAATAAATTGGTTCCTATTGAGGTTGTATATTCTATTAATCACAAGACTTAGCAGATGATGATATTTACTTTATTTATACTTTATTTGTACTTGCATATTAAAATAAAAAGTCATGTGCATTTTAATTTTAGGATTTTAATGTTTTAATTTTTTAATATTTTACCCCTGAAACTCCTAAATTAACTTCATTGATACAATTTAATATTGGTGGCTGAGTTTGGTGTATTTGCAGAAGCTTTATCTTATTAAGAAAAAGTTTATTAGGTCCTGCCTAAAGAGGATTAAGGAAACTGGAAATATCTGGAAGTATTTGATGGTGAAACATATGTCGTAGAATTAGAGATAGACATATCTTGCCTACCTCAAACAGATTTAACTACAGCAGAACCGGATAGAGATGCATTATGCTTGACATACACAGATTCTAATATTTAAATCAGAAAATATCAAAAATCAGGAATGACTTGAGAATGAATGTCATCTCTATTTCTAGTAAATGGAGTAACTTATTCTTCCCTTTGCTATTGTGTTTTTATATGACTTGGTACAAAATTTCTAAATAACTTGTTCAACACTTTTGCATCACCCGCATCACTTATTTTGTGAGCTAGTTGAAGAGTTTTATAGTTAATTTGCTATTTGTTCAAACTGAGTATCAACTCAAAGATTTACTTACCATTATCAGTAACACTACTACAGCTGAAATATTCACATTAATAGTTTACATCTAGGCTATAAAAAAAAGAAAAAAATTATTACAAAATGAAAAATTCAAAAAAAAAAGTTACAGAAGAGTTTTATTTTTGCATTATTGTGTAATTTATGTGTCATTCATATAAATATTGCTCAAATCACTGTATATATGTATATGTGTGCAGGATATCACTGAGATACTTGGAGGAGGACGCATCCTGAAGAGATCAATCAAAATTTGTTCTATTTATTCCATAATGATAAACTGCTGAAAAACATAGATAGAGTACGTCCTGCCTGCTTTGCACTATAAGAGGTTACTGATTAAGGTTCATAAAATTTGATATAGACCTATGGTCAGTATTTACACTCTTCAGCACTACATAAAACTAGTGATGTCTAAAGGGCAAAGCCGGTAAGGGCAAAAGCTATCAGTCAACCGAATCTTTAAGTACATACATCTACTTTACTCTCAGAAGACAATGCTCAAAATTATAGAAAACTTCAAGCAAGTAAAGGACTTAAAAGTTACATTCTTTTTAAAAAGAGTTGTTTAGATGATGATTAGACTTCTTGTACATCACTCATAAGGCTCAATAAGTCAGGTCCCCATAAGGTGCAAAGTAGTGTCAAGATTGACCATATAAAAAGATAAAACAAAAAAAGAAAAGATAAATCCATAAAAACTCTTTCATTGAGAACAATTCTGTTGACTAAATACTTCACAGATGTGAACTTCTATAGGTATATTGGAAAGTATTCAGTACATAATCTCAACTAAAATTGATTTCTTTATATTGTATATGATTGCTTGTATGTATTTAGCCCAGATGCATATGAAACTTTAATTGATGGATCAAGCAATGTTCGTCTATTTTTGTATAAGTAAATCTGAAACAGTTGAAAAATACAAGAACTACTGTAGCTTATTAGAAAACTTTTCACAATATTATTCATTTGGCTTTTCTCTTTTACCAAAAAAGGAGAGAAGTGTATTAGTTGATCAGGATATATCTGTCTTAACATTGTTTTTTTTATGTGATTACATATTAAGGGGGAAAGGATATATCTTAGGGGGAGTTTACTGATTAAGGGGAGAGAAGTAATTCGTGCTTAACTATTTATGTGTTTTGTCCCATTTAAAATTTTTAACATTTATGCTACTAAGGTTTTAAAAAATTAGAAAAGTCAAAGGGGAAGATTGTTATTACAAAAATCGTGTTGGCATATTCTAATTTTATTTATGATGTCAAAAATTATTTTTATATAATATTTGCATAACATGTTTAACACGTGATATTTTATTACATGCAAATTCATTATTCTTGGTCGAAGGTATTTCGACATGTGTATACTTGCTTAGTAATCAAGAATTTCGTATACATGCATAGTTCTAAGTCTCTTAGTTTGTGTAGTCTTTTAACAACTTTATTTAACTAGATTAATTCTTATGCATGTAAAGTTCTATTTGTATAAGGAAATTTTAAGTCCTTATGGTAAACTAACATTCTAATTTCCTTATCTTTGTATTCGACATGGATATGGTATCTTTAATTCTTGTCTTGCACAAGAATTCAAAGACTATCATATATATATATATATATATGTATTGTTTATTGTAAGTTGAATACCACATCAATCGAGCATTCTTTCATGCAATATTATTGAACTCGACGCAAGAGAAAAACACACGAAAAAACACCCAAGATTTAATTCTTGCAACTGCACTTACACTTTCAAGTTGTGTTTGTATTGGCTACCTTTCATTGTGCGTTGGTAGGCAATCAACATAAGTGCGAAGGACTATTCATACAAAGTTGAAGAGGTTTAAGAGGTCTTGTTTCCCAAGATGAGCTCTAGTGATCTCTAAGAAGCTTGATGTACGTTTTCGTGTAAGCGCAAGAGTGAGAGATACGAGTAACGTACATTGTCACATGTCAAATGGCGTAAAGAATGAGCTTCTTTTATAAGTTTTCCTTTTGAATGTCTAGTGTATATTGCGATATCACTAATTATCTCGAGATGTACTAAACTTTTATCTGTGTTAGTGGATTGGGTTGTCCCGTAGCAAGAGTGCCCGCGGTTTTTCTCTTTTTATGGTTTATGCGTTAACAATTCTGGTGTTGATTCTGTGTTTTTTTTTCTACACTAGATTAAGCATTACTATTCATGTCTTATGAATCAAGATATATCCTACTAGCTTACGCTGATTATATCTCTGATTTGATCTAGATATATTCTGTCGTACTTAATCAAACTGATTGCGAATTAATTTATTACTATATGTGCTATAGTTAGTTATTCGTGTTTATTACTATAAATAGTTATCCGTGTTTTTTTACATTGAGTAACTATTAATTAGATAATTAACTAAGTAGGTCTAGATGACTCATTTTTCAACATAAACATTCAAATACTAGTTAAAAGGTTAAAAAAATGGGAACAATGACCTGAAAATTATAAACTTCTTGTTCAGCCAGCTCCAACTCAAATCTCCAATTTTGTCTTAGAGAATATTTGCAATTTCTATTTCTTTTAACTTTCTTCAACCATAATCTTTAATGTTATTCAAATCTCTATATTTCCTATTCAACTTCATTTCCAATTATTTTACATATTTTACAAATTAAAAATTTATATACCCAACATAATTAAACGAATAACTAAGTCATTAATTACAGGAGTAATTATGTCAGTCAATCGAACTTAATGGGGTGCTATTTATATAACAGTTTACTTTTTTAAAAATCAATTTTCATTGCTTTTACGGTCTATTTGAGTTACATCTTATTAGTTTACTATTTTATTAAATAGATTTTTATTAGATAAATGTTGGAAATAATTTAGGTAATTCTTGCAGATTCTCAATAATCTTATCATTTGTAAAACAGAATTAATTTATTTTATCTAAGTACATTCATCATCTTATTATATTTTATAACCACTTATTTTGAAAACTTTCCTTAAAAACTTAGACTGATTTATACTAAGTGCTTATTAGGTTACTTATTTTGTAATCATTTAACAATTTTTTATTTTCATGTTGCATACTTTATTTATATATTTCAGAATGTTCTAATATATTCACTTAATAAATAAATAAAATAGTTTCTGTTAAATATTTTGTAATTAACTTTTTAAAGTCTATAAAATGTCGATTATAATATAGTTATTAAGTAAAATAAAATATTTTATTTCTTGAGGCTATGTAATTACATTTCATGTTCAATTTAATATAATAAGTATTACTCTATGACAAAATAACAAAATATTGTGGTTGAGAAGTGCAAATAATAATACGTTATTCAATCTTATGTATTAACCGTTATATATAATTTGTTTTGGTATTACCCGTGTAACAAACGGGTGAAAATCTATTTTAAACAAAAATAATACATTGTTAAAGTTAAATATTTATAAACCATCATATGTTTTACATCCGACATCGTTAATGAGTTCAATTCTTGCTACGATAATAATTTTCTATATTTTTATTAGTGATTTAAAGTTTTGTTAGATTATCGCGACTACATACAAACGTAAGAACTTATTCCTTAAACATGCTAAAAAGTCGTAATTGGTCACATTCATGTAGCACAATCAAATTTGCCAATGTTAAATAGGTTTTGCTAAATTTGTTGACTAGGATTATGATAATTTATTAGACTATTTGCTAATGCTAAATAAGTTTTCTTATGCAATTAACATTTACACAAGTGTACACAATTGATAGAAAAGATTTTTTTTTTAAATAAGTTTTTTTAAGATCCTTGTAACATACGAGTAATATATTAGTTACTATATAAATGAGTGTTCCCAACATTGGGGGAAAACCCCAGACCAAAGAAAACTAAATAGTATTCATATTTGAAGGGGGCCCCATTTGATTGCCAAACAATCATTGACGTACTGATAATATTTTGCAACGTGTCTAAATTAAAATTTATAGCTAACAATTATTAAATAGGAAGTAAAAATTTTAAATTTTGTGACAAATAAAAAATTAAATAGGAGTAAAATTTATAGTCTGTGTGTAACAAAATAAATGAGATTTTAATTTGTATTTTCACGTATATGTCCAATTCCAAAATCTTTTAAAAAATATAAACGGTATCGTTAAATCCACAATGGCGGCCAACGACCTCACATAAATAATATGCACGAGTTATCTTTGAATATTGTTGTGCCCTAAAAATGCAAGTATGTGCTAAGAATAATTAAGTCAAAAATCAACGGAATGACCAGTCAAAGACCATGTTAGATTGAGGGCCTAAACAAGCTCAAAATAATTATAGAGGGCAATTTCTACCTTTACCAAAAATATTGCCGGAATAACAATTAAATATGAAACAAAGGGGTCAAATAGCAATTTCAAGACTTAACCTAAGTACAAAGTAAGACAATTTGGTTTTGACAATTTTTCTCCCATTTCTTTCTTAGGTTCGCTTGCCCACTTGCCCTTCTATCTCTTTGACTAGAAAAATACATAGACAAGCACCAAGATTTTTTTTTTTTCCATTTCTTTGAGAAATTCTAGAAGGAGATAGAGGACGAACATACCATACACGGTGGAGATGATGAATTTTCCTCTTGTGAGTTTGATCCACCGAAAATCACTTCAAGAAATCCATTCAAGATACACTATCATGTTCACTTTTCATGACCCTCCTTACGATTTCTTTATTGTTGGCTCGATGGACGATTTTTTATGTCAACAACTATAAACATATTATAATAATGCCTGATAAAGCTAAATTCATATATGATAATGTTGGGAATTAATGTAGATTCCCCGATTACGCTCGCAGGACCGTTGTTCAAGGAATTTAATTGAGACAAGAAAAATAAAGGACGAAGAAGAATTTAACGGACTGTCAAAGCTTTCCACTATATGATTAAAGTCGCTACAACCATACAGAATTTTCACTCGCCAAAACTCATCTCCCAAGTACAACAAGAAAAATATACCAAGCTTTACCGCATCTACAAATTTCTACCATTTGCCCAACCCGCGAAGAATTAAAGAAATCCCAAGACGCTAAGCTACTATTTTTCTTCACAAGACTCTCTGACCCGACCAAGTGACACCGAGAAAATCACCCTGAGTTTCACCACACCTAATTTTCTACCCTTGGAACAAACCACGAAGAGTTACAAGAAAACTCTTCAAGGTGCTAGACTCACTAATTTTTCTCTCAACTCGCTTGTACCACTTGTGCATAAAAGAAGAAGAAAACATCTCTATTTATAGGCTTCGTTTCCTTGGAGGACAAGACAATCCTTCTATGATACGGATTCCTTTTCCTCCTATGATTCTTCTTCTTTCCCTTTCCTTTTCCTTTTTAACTTTGGATTATTTTTGGCAACAAATCCAACAGATAAACCCGAAGACCTATCTCATAATTCCACTTAAGTTTTCTCCCTATACGTTATTTTGAAATAGACTTTTTCCCCATAATGTTTTCCACTAGAGTTTTTTCGCCCTTAACTTTTTAACTCCAACATTTGAAAGGCTCTAAAAATAGAGAATACATTAATTATAGAGAAATAAATTAAGAACAAGTAGGTAGAGTCGTGCTCATGACTCGTCCCTTTTAGGATTACCTGCCATGTTTTCATGTATGTTACAATTTGAATAAAAATAATTGATCAACATTCATACATTCATTAGAGTGTACGGTTTTAATTTTTTTTAGAATGAATTTTATGATAAAGTGATTCTTTAAGAGAATGTGTGGTTAAAGAATAAAAGAAACTAACATTATCTCTGTGCGATGCATGGATGTGTTCTGAAAATATTATCATGATTTTTAGGAGAATTATCTGTAATTATATATGATTCATGAGTAATCTATGCAATGATAATAAAAATTATTATTATTAAATAAATAAAAGCATTAATTAAAAATAATTCTTTTCAAGGAGTTATTAGAATTACATTTACTACATACTAACAATACATAAAAAACACATGTGATCGATAATAAATGTTCTACTTCACTATTCCTTAACTTAAGCTCTTATAGTTATCGAAAACATTTTTTTGGTCTATTCAATCAAGGTAAGGTTGTAAAATGTTGATTTGTGTCTTTTCTTTGCCAACTTTAGTACCTGTTTGTTTAATTTATGGTAGTTGATTTATAAAGAGAAATTATAAAGATGTGAAATGAGTGATGTAGATTTAATAGAAGTTTAAAATTTGTGAATATAAATAAGTAGTTATCAAATCAATAATTAAATTAGTGATAAGTGAAATTATAATGTATTTCGATGAAGAGAATCAAACATGGGCTTAATTTAATGCATAGAGACCATTTAAAAGTTTCACAATCATCATAGCATGAAATAACGAAAATAAAAAGAAGTATTTTCTTCCTTTTATAAAATATGAGATTGTCTAGGCAAGCTATCAAATGGCTACTTGGCTCCTTTAATCAATGCAAACAATGGGTCCCACCATAAAGGTTTTCGGTTTTCCCTTTTTTTTTCTTATTTTCTTTTTTTTGCAAATAGTCAAATACTAACAGATAATGGAGCTTCCGTAGTCGTGCGCAACTTCCAATGCGATGAAGAAATGCACACAACACGGCAAACACAAATCTCAAAGCATCTCAATTTTCAAATTCATATTAAAAGTAAAGACACATTTTCAAAAATAGCCTGAAATTTGAGGTGGGAAACCTTTCCCCTAATTATTCAGCCCTAAATTATTCAGCTTTAGATAATAGATAGATTTATAAGCCTACGTGAATAATTGTTTTAATGAATAAATATATAGTTGGAAATGAATTTGAGGAAGCATTGATTTTGAAATATCAAAACCCTACACGGCGTAATTAAGACGATGAATTTGAACGCAATCGCATCCAGATCCATCTGTCCAAACGAAGCCTTGAAGATGTTCTTTTCTTGAGCAACTTGGTATTCCTTAAGTCATGATTTGTGCCCCCTTTAACATTCCGATTTTGATTCGTCTGTCGAGAGGCCAATGAACCAGCTGGTGGAGGAGGAGAGGGTGGAGGTGTTGGCAGTGGTGGAGGACTGGAATTATCATCAAGATTATGGAGCGGAGAATCAGCATTTGAAGAATTGGAGGTGGCACTGGGCGTCCTAGAGTGCGCGAGGCTGAGTTGACGAAGCTGTTCCCTCCGAAGGGTGGCCTGAACAAGCCGTCCCCAATTGTCATACGCTAGTACCATCGCTTTGAAAATTTTAGCCAACTTGAAAGAGAAAAAAAAATGACCACAATTGTTAGAAGAAGAATATGCAAAAGAACATGTTTAAAGTACTTAATTTATAGCTGAAGGAAAGGAAGGTAGGGCAAACAATTAATGGTGAAAAGGCTTTCCTTTGCTTGGAAATTTCTCATTGAAAAAGTTCGTACTCAGTAGGGACTTCTGAGGCTACAATCCGTTTCTTGCATTTAGTTATGAGCATTTCTACCAATGCCATCAATATGGACCCAGTCCATTAGAGAAAGGGAAAGAAGGTAGGGCACGTAATTAATGGCGAAGGCTTTCCTTTGCTTGGAAATTTCTCAACGAAAAGGTCAGTACTCCGTAGGAGCCTCTGTGACTTAGGGGTTGTTTTAACTTCTTTAGTTTTTTTCTTTTTGTAAATTTACTTATCATAATTTAGTTATTGATTTAATAACTATTTATTAATCATTACATATTTTAAATTTTAATTAAATTTTCACCACTCATTTTCACTCATTGTAAATTTCTTTTATAAATTATAAAATAAAGAGTTTCAAACAAGCTCTTAGACCATTAGAGCATCTCTAACGTCTTAAAAAAAAGACTTACTGCGTTTGAGGGGAGAGGAAGGCACAAATGGTCCCGTAATTTTATTTATTTTCATGTTTTTTTAATCATTTATCTTTCATTTGTACTATTTTTTTTGCTTTTCATCTCTTGAGTCTTATGCAAGGTCTATAAATACACCTTTACTTTTACCTTCTCTTCTATTATTTTATTATTATTTTTTAATTTATCTCCATATCTATTTTTTTTTCATTTTTCTAACTTTTTTCTTACACCTCATTTTATCTATATTTACTTAAAATAATTATCTTCTCTTTATCTCTCTCCTTCCCATCTCACAATTGACCCTCGCATTGAAGATGTTCGCAGCAGACTCAACAAATCGGATGGCTGTCTCATAACATTATTTATTTTCTTTTAATTTCATTCTTTTAAATCACTTTTCTCTTTTTTACAATATTTTTCCTCATATTTTTCTTCTCGTGTCCCGTGCTAAAGTTTCAAAATACACATTCACATTCACATTTTCCACTACTATTTTATTATTATTATTTTTTTAATTTTATTTCATCTTTCTCATTTTTTTACTTTTTCTTATCTTTTTTCTCTACACAAATTTCAATTAAAAGAACTATAATCTCTCCATCTTCTCTCTCCAAATCACTACAAGATTATACATTTCCTATTAAAGATGCTAAATGCTTTGTTTTATATACTTAGTCCATTTGAAAGTAAACAGGTTTAAAGTATCATAATTTTATCTATTTTTATTTTTATTTTCTTTTAATTATTTTTCTCTTATTTACACAATTAGTATAGCACTCGTACAATGCACAGAAAGAATAATATTAAAAAATATAACAACAGGAATTTGAAAAATAAATGAAAAACATCTATACATTAATTGAAAATATAAAAGATGAATAATGTTAAAAATATAATAATAGAAATTTGAAAAAGGAATGAGAAACATTTGTTCATTAGTGAAAAATATGAAAAAATAAATGTACATCAACAGAAACAATTATATCAATAAACTAATTATTGGAAATCTTTTCTTACATTTAATGAGACTAATCAACTTGTATGACATAGGTATAGGTCCTTATTAAGAATAATTTTATTTAGACAAAAGATGAGACAAATAGATTGACAAAAAAAACACATGTCTTATATGATTACCTTTGATATAAAAGTGAAGTGCTATGTTGAAAAATATACCATGTATCAATTTTGTTTAAATTTTTGTATACACTTTTGTTCAAATAGCACAACTCATTAACTACATCATCTTAATGATGTATTAGTATTTTAAATATGTTTGAAATTTCAGAAATTTCCATCTTATATGATTTTGAAACTCAAACTTATGACAAAAGAGAACTAGTCTGAAAGAAGAATTAATACTTATGAAAAGTTTTTTAGAGGTTGATTTTTTAACAAATAAATCTAAATACAGAAGCTTCTTAAGTTTCCAATTTCCGACTTATTATGCTAAAGCATTAAAAATTTTAAGAAAAAAATAAAAAAAACTAACCCTTTAAGCTTTGCATGTTTCTAATGAGCATAAGACCAAAATCTCCTTAAAAATATTATTAACATTCAAGTAAAGATTATTGAGGCTTCACAATAGCCTTCTGAACTTATAGTGTAAGTACAAACTTACTTGGTGTTTAACTCTGCCGTTAACGACATTTCAGCAAGCCTTTCTCCTTGTAAAGAATTATAAGCCACTTAACCTTTCTCATTATATACATTTTCTGCAAGCTTACAACATGTTTGATTGTATTTGTTTTTCATGAAAAATATCAAACTCATGGAAAAAAATTCAAGTTTTATGAGTTTATTTGGGAAATGAAATTTTAAATTCCATGGTGGATGAAAACATGAGAAAATAGGTAAAAACATGACGTCATCAATTAGTTTATAGCACCAGTCTAAGACGGCAAATAAAGTAGAAACTACACATTATTTAGATTAATATAATATAATATAGATTTTAGGTTAATGAGAATTAGAAGGTATTATTATCTTTTTAAGTAAAAAATGTTAAGTCGCGTAACAAATATGAGGTTTGATGTTGTAATTGTGAAATTTAAAAGGTTAGGATTAAATTGCACAATATGATGAAATGTCAATGTTAAATTGTGCAAATTAGCCATTTCAAATGAGAATAAAGCCAAAATCTCATATTTGTTACGCGACTTAACATT
>CAVNYN010257166.1:0-34881 GCA_963692815.1 Nyctanthes arbor-tristis | reverse complement strand
TTGTGGTGTTGGTGGAGTACGTTTCTTCTCCCCTTCTTCTCGACATTTTCTTCCACTCTCATTCTTCAAATATTGTGGGATCAAATTAATAATTCTAAGTATTCTTTAATTCTGCTATCTCTATATCTTCCATGCTTCATGTTATTCCTGTTTTGATTGATTACTACTAGTGCATGCAATATACTACTAATTAGAAATTTAAATCTGTAATTTTTTAGATGTTTTAATACAAGTTGTAAATAAGAGATATAAATAAATAAGAGAATAATGTTCAAAAATTACAAAACCTTTCAACCATGAAAAAAACCACACGGAGTGGGACATTTTATTACAAAACTTTTAGGAAGTTTTTTTTAACATTTTTAATAAATAAGAATCTACAATGGCTGGCACGACTGCTGCGCTACTTCAAAACGTAAAAACAAAATTACATAGATTGAATTTTCACCGTACAATGGGAAAAAATTTAGCAATCTTGATTTGAGCCACATAGCTTTTTCTACCGTAAGTGTTTTATGTGTTGACAGTTTAATCAACAGGCAACATTGGTATGTCCCGAGCCCTGTGCAACAGTAGTATCCTTTTGCAAAGTTACAGTGCTTTTAGTGGCACTTTCCGACAACTTAGGTTGTAACAGCGGTCTTCTTAAGAACTTAAGTGCCCACTTTTTGGGCTTTATTTGCCCGAGCAATTTCATTTGTTCCCTTCTAAACTTACGGTTAGCATACCATTTTCCTCCACGCCAACCCAATCCGTACCTGAAAATTTAGCATCATAGAAGAGGGAAGTATCAGGAAGATTCAACAATTGAGGCCAACACTTTGAAACTACAGTGTGCAACATGCTAATTTAGGCCGAAAACTACCCCGAAATGAAATTTGTTGGTTTGGAAATTCTTAAAACCAAACTGCCCTGCAGCAACAAATAAACCAAACAAAGCAAACAACCCAACCCAAATCAAGCCAAACCATCTCGGGTTGGTTTGAGTTGGTTCAGATTGGGCTTTCCAATAGCACATTGCACAAAAATCTCCACATGCTATGTTCATCTCCGTTCAGATGGGAAACTTGAAAAGAAAACTTGCATACTCGCAAAAGAAAACTAGCACAGAACCATTGCTTGGAATGAAGAAACTATTAAAAATTTCAAAAGAATCACTGCTTGAAATGAAGAAATTATTAGAAATTTCAATCTCCCATATATCTTTCTTAAAACCTCCACACCCTCCAGTTGTACCCTGAGGCAGCTAAATCAAGAAAACCCAAAAACCAATTTTAACACCAAGATAAAATAATGCCAAAAGGGAAACCTAAAAACTGAAAATAGTATAACCCACATGAAATCTTTGTGATTTAGAGAATTCAACAATGCTGCTTCAAATGCATTGATAGGGGTTGCTCTTCTCCCATTCTTCTATGGCACTGTTGCTTTTCTGCTAATATATATACTTGTGGATTTTGCTATCATGAATATATGAAATTTACTTCATAAGAAATGCAAGGTTTCACTGCAAGAATAGAGTACATACACACAGTTTGGTTTGTAGGGTTTTAAGAGGTTTGATTTGTTTTGTCTTAGAAGCGGTTTGGGAGGGTTATATTCATTTCTCCAACCCAATCCAATACCTTACCTGTAACTCATTTGAACTGCCAAAATGTACTCTGAGCCAAACCATCTTAAAGAAAACCAAACCGACACACACTAAGAGGGTCGGGTTAGCGGGTTTGGCCCATGTTTAGAGTTATTTTCCCAGTCCTGCCTGAAGTCTTTTCACTCTTGTTTCTAAATTAAAATAAGACAAGAAAATAGCATGATATTTGGCAAGCACGTTTATCAACTAACAGATTCATCATATTGGAGAGAGAACCAAAAAGAATTCTCCAAGTGTACGTTGGGCACGAGTGCTAAACACGACCAGACTGTAGTAGAAACTACGAAGATTCTTACTCTCCCTGAGTACTATCAAACGCAATCCAATCCTCCCTAGCAGACATGCTATGAAAATCTAATTAATGTCATTATTTTACATGAATTGTTCACAACAAGAATTAAATAGAAGCACATTAAACATACTTAAAACTTCAATTCTCATCTTTGAGATGTGCCCTAACTTATTCCCTTTACGCTCTTCCGATCTAGCAAAGATAGTGTTCTTTTGAAGGAACACGATATTTGCTCGAATCAGGGAATGAACAACAGATCATGTTTTTAAAGATTAAAATATTTAACAGATTTCAAATGTTCAAGGCAGAAGATCAAAGTCAACCGCCCATAAGTCAAAAGCACACAAAAAGGGAAGTGTTGAGAGTTCAATATAAGATGCCTCCAAAAATAACGATTTTTTAGAATGGACACGGACCTACCTATCATGTCAAACACTCTTAAATCTAAGTGAAAGCTTAATCATTGGAATAAAGCCAAACTAAAAACCATCTCTTTAAGGATTGGGAAAAAGATCAGCAAGAGTAGGAAAAATTTATCAACTGACCCGATAATTAAAGTGGTCCCAGCGGTTGCAATACAAGCAGGAAGACTGACTGTGCCTGAAACAAGCTTTTTAAATTCAGGGTCTTCAATTTGATATTCACTTTTCATCTGGTACATGACAAAATATCATCATGTTGCTTTCAGTTAGGAAAAAAATGTTTAGGGGAACATCAAGTCTGAAATGCACACAAACAGCCAAAAGGAGACAAGTAAAATTATAATCTTAGGCAATTAGAAGACCGGCACTATATGATTTTATATTCTATAGTAGATAATTGCTGATTTCTAGGAATTCAGAAAGAACACTGATTTGATTTTACCTACAATAGAGTTGATTTGATCTCGTAGATTAGCAATTAGATTAGGGCTGATTTGAGTTACCAGAGATTACTACTCACTGAATTGTATAAATGTATTGCTCATTTTATCATTTTACAGATCTAAGATGCATATTCTCAAATTGTCAAGAGTCACCGGGTATTTCTGTTGTTTATGGTTCATGCAGTCTAGAATTTTCTGCCTTCGGAGGTCAAATGGGTATCTAGCATCTTGAATCCAGTGCAAGTAATGGTACAGCTGTGCTCTCTTGAATTCACTTTTACAACTCTGGACATTTAAAATTTCTAAGTTATCTGCAAGAATGAAAAAAAAAAAAAAAAAAAGAAAAAAAAAACAAGTCTCTCACACAAAATTAAAAAAAAAAAAATCGTTGACGTCATTTAGTGGAAGAGGAAAGGATTTAGCTTATGCTTACAGCTTTCTCAATTGACTCAAGCTTCTGCTCCACTCTTGATTCGTGATGACGCCGTATAGTATAACCTGCATGACCATGAATTGTTAAAACGAGCATATGCATTCGCCAAACAGTCAACAAGCAATAAAGCATAAAGTGTGGTAACCTTCTCCAGTCTATGACCAATGAGAAAAGGACAACATTGAAGCCTTAAAATAGTTGGTTGTTGGGCCATAGCAGTAAAAGGGTAAATGAAATAACACTAGAGGGTATATAAGCTAGTTTTTAAGCTAGTAAAAAAGCAAGGACAATGAAGAGCACAGTAAAAGTCTCCACCACGGCCTAAAACACCACTAGAAACCAAGCATGCAATCCTAAACCAACATAGGGTCTAGCACAGGGCATATACCCGTGTAAACAAGGTATTCCAGTTAGGGACATTCTCTTTCCTTCACAAAAAGGAACCGGGATGTCAGAATATCAAGTGTATTTGGTGAACAACCATGCAACCCATGCGACTTAAACTTCTTGGGGAAAAAAAGAATCGTAAAGAAATCTCTTTGCACATAGAAAATCTTTTCTCAGCCACAAACCCAGTTTTGCAAGAAGATATAAAGTACGATGTCTAGACAAAAACTAAGACACTTTCTCTTTACACTAGTACATGAAATTAAACATACAAAAATGAAAAAGACAATTATCTTGATATAATGTGTTAGCCTGCAGTAACGAATTCACAAAATTTGTTCTTGTTCATCGTCAATTGTTGTACGATTTTGATTTCTCCAGTAAAGATGAAGAGTTAAGCACATATCACGATCTCTTCATAAGCAACAAAGACATAGGCAACGAAATATTGTTATAGTAACCAAATATTTGAATCCCACGGGAGATAACAGATATGATGTACGCTTACATCAACATTGAACTCTGGATTTGAAACCCAGCGCATATCCAACAGTACTACAAGATTCAAGGGAGAGGCGAGAGCTGAAACCACGAGTGCAACAAAGTTCAAAAGCATATCAAAAGCTACATAGCTAATGAGCCCACACCCCATATCCCCTTTCTATGGATGCATATCAAGTTTTCTTTGGGCTGGAGGAGTTCCAGTTTGGTGGTGGCTTTGTTTTCTTTCAAAATGACCGCAATTGTTTTGCATACAACAGTTCAGTCACATATAGGGCTGGGGAGAAGGAAAAGAAGGGTTGTCTGTCAGAGTTGGGTCAGATTTTTTTGCTTGAAAATTGTGTAATCATGTAAATAATAAGGATTATTCTTGTTGAACAGATAATTTATACAGAAAGTCATACAGATGCCCTGTTTTCACGTCCACGTTGGCACAATTTGTCTCTCAAATGAGTAAAATATCTCTAATATACAACACCCATCATATTTTCACCAGATAGCAGATCCATTGTTGGCAAGATTTGGAATCTGCTTCTCCGGAAAAGTTTGTC
This sequence comes from Nyctanthes arbor-tristis, assembly GCA_963692815.1. Lineage (NCBI taxonomy): Eukaryota > Viridiplantae > Streptophyta > Magnoliopsida > Lamiales > Oleaceae > Nyctanthes > Nyctanthes arbor-tristis. Next base: position 30,201 of record CAVNYN010257166.1, on the reverse strand, counting down.
CCAGAGGCTCCCTCTACGACGGCGATTGGTAACATCCAGCAATCGTTTCTCCTACTGCTTCATCACACTTTTCATCTAAGAACACTAGAACAGAGGGGAAAAAATCCTAAACTGTGGCTAAAATATCTCAGTCCATGGATGGTAAGATACGTTGAAAGAATTTCAGTCCACCAAGATCAAATGAACCAGGAGTCCCTCATATCCCCAGAAAACCTGGCAAGAATTTTTCTTTTAAGATTTCATCATCGTGCTTTTCCTGCAACCACCTCCAATACATTGAGCAACAGAGCAAGGCTCTTCTATTACTCCAGTAACCGCTACAAAATATGAAGAACCCAACAAAACCAGAAACTTACCCATCTGCTGGAGGTTTCGACCATAGCCTGTTGCTCCCAAAATCTGCTTCTCAGCTAAGCAGAAAACAATTTCCCGTGACCTTTGTATCCCCCCCCCCCCCCAAAATCAGAAAAATTAAATGGGTGTTTTGACCTTTATAGTGTATAAGTTGAATGAAAAGGAAATAAAAAATGAAGGAGATTCTGGGGCTAAAGTGTGGCATTTATTCCCGGGTAGAAGAATCAGTGGCAGGAGAAGAAGGCGTCACAGTCTTGCTGGAGATAAGGTGCATGAAATTTTCTGGATGAATTTTACTTTTTAGGGATGGTGAGGTAATATGCTTTGCTTTTTTCTTTTTCTATCTTTTTACTTTTTCTCCATTGTTTGATTGTTATTAATCTAATATATCTTAGTCACAGAATCTTTGGCTCAGAGTTGCCGGAGAAGATGCCTTTGCCGGTCCACTGGAGACTGGAGAGGACGATGGGTCAGGCACGAAGTTGTGTAGGAGAAGATTAAAAATTAGAACCCCAAGGAAAACCCAATTAAGTTTGGAATTGGTACCAACTAAACATCCATTAATGCTGAAATTTTCTCGGTAGGCCAGTTAAGTGGATGGGGTGGCAGTGTTGACATGGAATACGTACACTTATCAGTAAAAAGAGTGGTATTCATAGCACTAAAATAATAAGATCTAGAAAATTCAAGATTAAAAAAAAAAATGAATTATTTTATCTCATTTGGGTGGAATTATTCTACAGCAGTATTTAAATCATTCTACGTCACGGCATAAAATAAATATGGATTACTATATTGAAAAAGACTTATGTTTGTATTGTTTTGCAATAAGAAGAACTCATTTTTTCAGTTTGTAGTGAGGCTTACACCTCGTCCTATCAAGTAAAACTGCCTTCGTGCCCATTTCCGCCTTTTCTGAACACTAGTTGCAACTATTTCGAGACTTCACTTCTTAAATTCCTTCCACAAAGATTGTTTAGTATCAACATTACTACTTTGTCTTACTCAAGGATTAACAACGTTCACTTTGCTTAGGTAATAACAGCTTTCATAAATTTAATGTACTTCATGCTATGTTATCAATATAAGTCTTATGCTTACCTTTGTAGAAGTATTCTCCAAATCTTTAGACAATGAACTAGCACAGCAAATTTCATATTATTTATGCGCAATTCTACTCGTAAAGCTCCAACCATCTTGTTGTGTAAGCAATCAATTAACCCTATTGCAGCAGAACACATCTTAAAACATGTTTCAATATGTTATCATAAATGTTGAACTCTTCCTATTTTTTGCGTATAGTCAACAATGCTACATTAACCAATCATTCTTTCAAATCCTCAAAACTAATGTTATGCCTCTCTATTTGTTCAAACATTGCATTCTTCCAAGTCAACTTGTTATTTTTTTTACATCTTTAGAGAAACTTTCAATAAAACATTAATAATATCGCCAAGACTCACGTGGTGTGGTGGCATTCAAGTGGGCTTCCCGCTTCCCACACCTTTGATTAAGGATTTGTTGCCCCTGCCCTATAATCTCTTTGTAATGCTAAAAATCATTGATAATATCTTTCTAAATCTATACATCTTGGGATTTCTCATGCACTCCTTGGCTTAGACCAATTTTGTAATCTTAATTGTTATTATACTATTTTGAGAAATGACTATGTGAGAAATACTAGTTGCTTTGATAAAACTATATCTTTTAAATTTGACACATAGCTCCAACTAAAGTTTTCATTTCTTGAACTTGCCTAGAGCTTATTAATCATCAATATTCTTAAAATAATTCCAAACTGTTCCCTGGTGCTATTCGAATAAAATGTATCATCTCATGATCATGATGATGAATTAAATAATTATTTGAACCAAAAAATAGCGTTTAAGATCCATGAAAACTCACGGGGCATTATTATTCAATTCGAATGGCATAACAAAGATTTTGTAGTGACCACTCTAAGTTTTACGTCATTTTCAATATATCGCTGGCTTTTATGTTTAGAATGGTAACAAGAGCTCATATTAGACTTAGAGAAACATTTATGCCTCCAAGTTGTTCAACCAAGTCCTTGACACTGAGAAAAAAGATGCTTCTCCTTGATAATGACTGTGTTCAACTCCCTCTAATCAATTTGCATCCTTATTACCCATAATTCTTCTTCTTAGAAATAAAACAAGTGTGTCCGTCGTGATGTAAGATGAAATTTATTATTAAGTCTGCAATTGCATCTTTATTCCAAGTTTCCTTTGATATTTTTCTATGAGTCTTTAAATTAATCATGAAACTGCGAATTAGATGGTTTTTAACCCTATATAGATTGCAACATTCCAAACAATTTCACAAATAAGACTTCTAGTAAATTCCATACTACAATGTTGATTGACATCTCCTTTGCTTCCTTAACCTATACTAGCATTAGATATCACATTCAATCTTCTCTCTTTAAGAAACACTAGGCTCTTTCATATAGAAATGAAACAGCATAAAGGTTTTGTATTGACATGAGTTCTTCCTAATTCTAAGCTCCCAGTAAACAAGTTTCTCATAGCAGCAAATAAGTTTCTCGATAAACAAGTATTGGTATTGTACTATTGCATTCATCATCGAATTTGCAAGCTATAGTTGTGCCACAGAAACCTGGCTGAGATGATGATGAATTGCATTAGGCCCTATTAGATTTTGCTTTTGCTCTTAAACATGAGTTAGCCAACCTACTTTTTCCCCATATGCCTTTTAGAACCCACAAGAGCTAACTTCTTGTCCACAACTGATTCCATTCATTTCATTTGTAGTTTAAAATGAAATAGAAATCTAATATGGGCTTAGATTATTTAAATTTTTATAGTATTTTATTGCCCATCTGAGTATTTTATGCTGGACAGTTGCCACCATTTTTAAAATAAGAAAATAAAACATATTGTTAATTCCATTTTGATATTTTTAGAGTTAATAAAATTGGTAGTGGACCTGATAAAATTTATAAATCAAGTAACATGTCTTTACTTACAAAATTTTGAAAAGATCATAGAAGCCGAGTTTTAGAGAGAGGAAAATATTTTCTTAAGAAGACAAAAATACTGAAGTAGGACAAATTCCATAGATATTTTACAGTTCTCTAAGAAAGCCAAAAACGATTAGAGTAATTCAAACAGGACAAAATAGAAGGGGAGGAAAAGAGAAGAAAAGCAATAGGAATCAATCACAAAAATGAACTGAAAGTGGGTTGATGCATGATATATTGTATGCCGGAAAAGACTTATCTAATACTTTTGATGTTTAGTTCATTACACAACATCTTAAAAGTGTGTGAACTAGTAAGGAAAAGTAGTAATGATTTTACTATTGTTGTGTTAGTTTCTGGGTGAAATATTTAGCATTCACAACTCCTTCCCTCACTAAACTCAATTCCAATCTCTGCCCTTGGGTGGTGTAACTTAAGGATGTAATCCAAACCAGATGTTACATACATTAGCCCAAAGATATATTTTATGTCCATTGAACATATCAAAATCAGTTAAGCACATCGCCTTAGCTAGATTGTTTTAAAATATCAAATTATTACAAAATACTAAAAAATAAAAAAAATAAAAATAAAAAATTAAATTATTCTTTCTCTTCTATAAAACATAGAAAACTCTTAAAGACCCTTTCATCACCCTGAAGTTGTTGTTCTCCATGTCCCATATCTCAGCTATCGCTTTTTTGTCTATGAGCAAGCTAGCTTTTGCATCTATAGCACTTTGATTAAATACAGACATGTTAAACTAAGCTACATATCAGACTACTTGGACTCTAATTGGACAGTAAATAATTATGGATCACAAGGGCACATTTCTACTTCATCCAAAAATAAATAAAATTTTCTTGCCATAATATTGCTTTGGATCAAAAGAACATTTCCTTCTTTCCTTGAGAATATGGAGTTTGGGTGACTCGTGTAGCTATGTTTTCAATTTATAAAATCATAGTATTTCATTTCCTTGTAGGCAGTATGGATTTCGATTTTTTTCCATGCCCAAATTCTAATCATCTAAATATTACTTGTGACACCATATGGTGGAAAATATTACCATCAAAGTGCAGGTCCATATTTGACTTTATATACTAGACGACAGACAGCATATGTAGAAGCATACAAGAAATGTGCGCGGAACAAAAGAGAGAGAGAGAGAGAGAGAGAGAAACCAACAGGTGCTGAGGTAATTATATATGAGGAATGGAAAGAAAAAATCTATTGTTTACCCCGTATAAGATTCAAAAATGCAACTGCGATTGTTCTTGTGACTTGTCCATAAAATCATCAAATATTGAAAGCCTAAAATATATTTCAGACCAATTTGAAGAGCAAAACAAAAATAATTGAACAGAGGCACAGAGACTATAACTATCATTACATACACATTAATCACTACCGATCGCTGAAAGAAAGGGCACATACCGGCCCATGCTGTAGCAACTGATGCAATAGAAGTAGAGATAGTAAACACCACTCTATGCCTCTCAAAAATATCCTGCGACGTCAAAAACAAAAACCCAGACAAAAGTTAACCAACAGGCCTCAACTTTACTAATTTAAAGAAGAAGCAAAATCAAAAGAAAAATTATCTTTAGTACCTTGGCAGAATAATAGGTGTCCTGCACAGCAGACCATGAATTCAAAGATTTTCTTTTCAACTGTGGAGCTCTTAAATATTTACCGATTGATGAACCCGACCTCCAAAACCGCTGCATACCCAGTTTAATACTTCTTGTTCTCCTTATTTTTCTTAAATCTCTCTCTCTCTCTCTCTCTCTCCCCCCCCCCTCTGTGTGTGAGCGCGAATTCACCGAAATTCTTATTTTCCTTCCTCCTTCCTTCCGCCTGTGAAATACGCCGAGATTCTAATTCAGCCAGGACTCTATACAAGCATGGTTACTACTATTTCTCGTGTTCTAGGCTCGTCCGTTAATGTCCATTTGGTCGCAAGGTTGGAAATTAAGGCACAGTAGAAAATAGATAGAAAGAAAATGAATTCTTGGCAATTGAATTTCTTAGGATTAATTTTCTGAGAAATGTCAATTACTTGTGTTTGATTAACTAAAATTTTCACTCAGAAATAATAGTTATATTTCATGTTTTGGTATTTGATAGCTATTATTTTTCATGGAATTTTTTTTTCAAATTTTGTTATTTTCTTTTTGAACAATTATTTGATAGTCATTATCTCTTTTCACATGAATTATCAAGTTTTCTATATAAATTGTACCTTTTTTGAACGTTTTAGCCTTAGAATGATTGATCTACCTAGACTGATTCCGTCTCATTGGACCTCCTCTCAAGTGGTAATATATAATTAACCTTCTGAATGTACTAAAATTTAAACCCTTATTGATATTACGAGAGTTTTTCACTAGCTTACATTGGATATTATTGGTGCACATGAAATAAAAAAGATAAAATAAAGCTTTTTTTTTTTTTTACAGAACACAATGCACACACATAGTATAGAGACACCACACGCCACAGAAGATAAAATAAAGTTATAGTCTCAAGCGATGATGTATAATTAGAAATTGTAAAATGTCCATATTGTCTTATATTTATTAATATTAGTAAGAAATGATATGTAATATAAATCCAAAAATAATAATGTTAATAATAATGATGATGATGATGATAATACTAATAATAATAACAATAATAATAATAAAAGGAGAAATTCGAGAATACCACCGAAAAATTTTTAACTTAATAAATAGCTAACAGACTAGATGCAAGCTATAAATTAAATCAAATGGCAAAGGCACATCCGAAACTTGTGAAGGTGGCGTGTGACCGAACTTCTCATATACTAACTCACACGTGAATTCTTCGGAAGTCAAGCTCATGAACACTTTAGTGAAACTTTCATCCGCTTGAAATGTTTTCATAACTTCTAAGGTGTCACCCTTTTCTATGTTTAGACGTTGAAGTTTTTTCATGTTCTAGAAAAACTCAAATTATAAAAAAAAAAAGATTTGTAATGCAATTTATTTATGTTTTTAAATTAAAAAAGCTTAATATTAGGAAATACATGGAATTTTAATTCCCTAGAAAACAAAATACCTAGGCCCCCCAAGGAAAATGTTTTCCTCGTTTTTAAGGAAAGTATAGTCACGTGACCAAAAGTAAGAAAATGTTTTCCAGGAAAAAAATCAAACACTACTAAAATGAGAATTTAGGCGGGAAATCGACATTTTCTATAGAAAAATCTTACAATCAAACACACAAATAGAAAATGTATTCCAACTATTTTAACTTTTTAAAATTTATCTTTCTAGGGAATTTGATTACGAATTTGACTGACATAATTTTTCACCTAAAAGTTGTTATTGATCTTTTAGTGTTTAATAACTATTATTGTTTTCCATTTTTATTATTTTCATCGGTGTTTAATAGTATTATTATTTTCCATGAAAATATTTTTTAAATTATTTTTTTGTCTGAGAGCCATTATATTATTTTTTTCAATAAAAATTGACAATTTTTGTATACAATTTCTACTTTTTCCCATGGAAAATAATTATATATACATTGTTAATGTAATTTTTTCATTTACCAAAGTTACATGAACACTAATTTTGATCTGAACAGATATTTACATTTTGGACTAAATAAAACTAGGACAAAAAAATTCTAATGTACAATAAACTTATAACAAAAAGAAATTGTATGAAATTGAGTTAGTAATTTGTGCATATATATCAACATGGAAGAAAATTATATGGACTCCAACAATATTGTATAATTAGAAATTGCAAATGACCATAAGGTCTTATATATTTCTTAAAATTGATGAAATTCGAGAATGTGGAGAAAAAAGTGCAATTCAGTAAATATAGTTAAGAGTTATCTAACCAATATAGTTCAATATAAAAAAGTGCAACTATTTTTTAAATTTAAAAATATTCTAATATTTTAAGAAATATGAAAATCACAATTAACTTGAAAACCAATTATCTAGACCCCCAAAGAAAATATTTTCTTTGCTTTTCTAGGAAATAAAGTACGGTGACCAAAAGAGAAAAAATATTTTCCATAGAAAAAGAAAAGTCAATCAAATAGGATTTAGGTGAAAAATTCGCATTTTTATGGAAAATTTAGGCAATCAAACAAACTCTAAAAGAAAAATATAGATTCCCCTTTTTCAAAAAATGAGTAATAAGTACGTGCGTTGCTCATTTTACATAAAAGATGAATTATATTTAAAAAGATGAATTATATTTAAATGTATTTGAAGTAATAATACTCCTCTGAAATTTGTTGTGTAACTGTAAAAGGGAAAAAATGGAAAAAAGAATGACATTGTGTCGATGACAAGCAACCTTTATTAGTAATTGGTAAATCTAATATTACGTAGGTTCGAACAAGTACGATCAACAAAAAAAAAGTTAATCTAGGATCCACCTTATTATTTGATTCTACCTTTTTAGATTGACAAATTGAATATGTACATATGTATCTTTAAATATTAACTTAAATTTTGACAAGCGTAACATATAAAATGAATTTACAAAATTATACATCTTTTTAAGTTATAGTTCTAAATAGGCGATTTATTATTACTTTCTTTGAGCATTAGTAGACGATTTATCAATTAAACTAAATTAATTTTTTGTTAAAAATTAACCTCAAGAACCATGTGAGAGTTCAAAATAAAAAAAAAAAGTAGAAAAAGACTTGGAATATCAAAAGTTAAAAGTCATTTATGAATGGATTAAATTAAAAATATTAATGGCAATAAAAAGTAAAATTAATTAAGTTAAATATGGGTATTAATGTAAATTAGAAAATAAAAAAGAGGTAAAATGGAAAATTAAAAGTTTCCCACCCATTTCTCCTTTTTATGCATTGTAGACTAGTTGCAACCAATCTAAGTAATCAAGTAGTAGTTTGATGGGTGTTGAATCCAATAAATAATAATAAACTTGATCTTAAAATGTAAAAACAACAGTAGTGGTGAGGAAGGTCGTATCTACAAAGATTGTTGAAATTTAATCTATATATACTTATAATACTAACTAAGTGATAAGTTAATTTTTTCACCTAAAATTGGTACCCAAATCATTTTTTTTTTTAATTTTCAAATGACCCAAATCCAAAAACTTTTTGTTTTTAATTATCAGAATTTTGATTATTACTCTAAAATCTCTATCCATTCTGGTAATATATCCTTATACGTATCCCTACAAAATGAGTGATTTTACATCTTTTAATTTTGCATAGTAATTTTTAATAATCGATTTATTTACTCGCCTTAATCTTTTTTCCACCAAATTTTCAGAATTTTGTTTATTACATCTTTAAAAATCCAAATCCAATTTTTTAAAATTTTCAGAATTTTGATTATTACTCTAAAATCTCTATCCATTTCGGTGATCTACCCTTATACATTTTCCTACAAAATTGGTGATTTTATATCTTTTAATTTTATATAGTAATTTTTAATAATTTATTTATCCGCTCACCGTAATTATTTGTTTTCAAAATTTCAGAATTTTGTTTGTTACATCTTTTAATTTTGCATACTAATTTTTAATCATTTCCTAGTTGCTTAGGTGGAACCTTTGGTCTTTAGAGATGTTTTAGATTTCATTTAACTAGGTAAGTGTATTAATTAAATGTTTAATTATCTCTTTCCTTGCATTTAATTGGGTAAGTGTAGCAATCAAATTCGTAATTATCTCTTTCTTTTTATTGTAATATTTTCCGTCACTCTAAGGGAACTAGAAATCTAATGCCATGATGATATCACGCTGATCCAAATCTTTTTTTTTTTTTTGAAATTCTCAATAACCGTAATCCAAATCCCTTTTTCTCTTTTTTTCTTTTTTTAATTCTCAGAATTTTAACTATTACGCTAAAATCTCTATCCATTCTCGTAATCTACCCGTATACATATCCCAACAAAATGAGTGATTTTACATCTTTAAATTTTACATAGTATTTTTTAATAATCGATTTATCTACTCGCCTTAATCTTTTTTTTTTTCAAATTTTCAGAATTTTGTTTATTACATATTTTAAAATCCAAATCCCTTTTTTTTTTCAGAATTTTGATTGTACTCTAAAATCTCTATCCATTCTCGGAATCTACCTTTATACATTTTCTTAGAAAATGGGTGACTTTACTTTTTCTAATTTTGCATAGTAATTTTTAATCATTTTCCAATTGTTGAGGCGAAACTTTTAGCCTTTAGCGATACTTTAGATTTCGTTTAACTAAGTAAGTGTATATATCAAATTCTTAATTACTTCTTTTCTTGCATTTGATTGGGTAAGTGCAGTAATGAAATTCGTAATTATCTTTTTCCTTTTATTGTGTTATTTTTCATCTTCAAAATATTGCTCACATATATTAATCAGCAATTGATCAATTAATATAGAATATCAATTTTGGAAGTAGTTACACATTTTTTTGTTAATTTTTATTTCGAATGATTTAGTTGATGAACATATATCACTTTCATTTTTATCATTTAATTAATTGTTTTCTTTAGTTTGTTTTGGAAATGTATATATGTTTCCCGTGCTTACTAGCTAGTTCTTTAAAAGTCAAACAACCAAAATAAAAAACGGGGTTTGGGATTTAATGAATAAAATAAAATAAAAATAAAATATAGGTAAACAATTTAAAGTGTAAAAATTCTAAATATGCAAATTAATATATGTAACAAATATCTGGCCCAAGGTATAATCTTAGAATTGGTTCCAACAACTGATCACTGATACAAAGATGGAGTCCTTTACTCTTTCACTAAACTGATTATAGTTATTGATACAGTTGAATAACCTATATTTCTTTACTTTTTCAGTAATCAAGATAAACTCATTGATTTTTTTTAAGCTCTAGAAAGATTACAAATTTTAACTAATGAAAAGACATACTCAATTCATTTAAGTTAGATTATATATTCCTATAACATGAATTGAAACGCTAATTATACGCATTTTGTTAGTTATCACTTACAATAGAATTTTCTAAATAATTATGGGTCTAGAATTCTAACAGACAATATATTATTTCGACGATTAAACAACGTACATCAAAACAATAATCTATATATATGTCTAAATCAAGAGTAGTCTAAATAAGTTTTCCTGCTTAAATAGCTGACGCCATGGTTAATATCATATTTTTTATTATTATATTATTTTCTATTTTAAAATGTCTAATTTGAGCAATTTAACTCTGAAATTTCATCCTATTTTGCAAATATCTAAATCAAAAGTAGTCTAAAAATATTTTCTTGCCTAAACGATTTGTTCACGTCATGCGTGTGTCACTTATTACAACATCATGCATTTATTTAATTTTTTTTTGGCCTTTTTTCCTTGAAAACGAGTTTTTTAGTTTGACAACTTTGGCACAATCACGCCTGCATTATTACACTAGTAATTATTTATTTATTTATTTATGATTTGGAAATGCAGATTTATGAAACAGGGAAATAATATAAAGGAAGAATAAATATTTTTGAGAAATTTTTTATATCCATCCATATAACCCAAGAAATTTATTAGAGTTATGATTTTTTGACAAACAAACCTAAATGTAGAAACACCTTAAATTTCCAATTCCCAAATTATTTTGCTAAAACATTAAAAATGCTTAAGAGAAAAAGTAAAAAAACTAATCCTGTAAGTTTTGGTTGCTTCCAATCAAGCCAAAATCTCTTTAAAAATGTTGACATTCAAGTAAAGATAATTCAGTATAACAAAATTCACAATACCCTTTTAAAGTTCTAGTGTAAGTAAAAATATGCCAACTGTTAACTTTACCAACCGCCCGTTGATGACATTCCGGGAAGCCCTTCTCCTTTCAAAGAAATAGAAGCCATCTTACCTTTCTCTTTACAGGTATTTTCAGTAAACAACCCATAATGTGTTTTGATTACTTTTGTTTTTCATGGAAAATATCAAATTCATGGAAAAAACTCAATCTTTATGCATTTCTGTGGAAAACCGACAATGGAATTTCAAATTCCATATTAGGGGAAAATAGTGAAAAATAGGTAAAACATAACGTAATCAATAGCTTATAGACAACCAATCGATGGCACAAAAGTTACAATTGATTTAGATTAATAATAATAATAATATGATATATATAAATATATGAATTTTAAGTTAATGAGAATTTGAGAGTATTATTTATTGTCTTTTAAGTAAAAAAATATTATACTGCGATTAAAAGAGTGAGATTTAATTTTGAAATTGCCAAGTTTTAAATGCTTAATTTAGATATATGTATAAAGATATAGATTTTGTCCACATTTTTTTCTGATTATTATTAGTTCTTTTTTTTAGCCTTAAATATTTTTTGGGCTTTTAATTTTCGGCCTTTAGTATTTTGGGTGTGATGTATTTTCATATGTTTTCAGTCTCTATCGTCTTTTAATTCATTTATTATTCTCTTATACAATATTCATTTGCAAGTTGCGTTCTGAAAAACATTGACATGAAGATAATGTATTGGAGATTGAAAGTCCGCTGTGGATCCAAGTTGACGTTGTTGACTCATAATGATTGGGAGGAAAGTCTAGAGTTCGTCTTTGTTGACAAATCAATTAGTCTATTGTTTCCCATGTTTCAATTAAATGAGAGACTTTAGTTTTTTAATATTCTAGAATGTTATTGGTTGCTATCTTCATTGATAATAATGAATTATTTCCTAATATTCTTTTTATTTTTAATTTTCATTTTGAAATATTTATGAATATAGATGTGCTAATTATGTTATATATATGTGATTATTATTGTTATCTTAATAGAATTTGTTATTTACTTATTTCGTTGATGCACTTCATTGAATTAGAACCTTTATGTAATTATTTTCTGGTTCATTTTAATATTCATATAAATTAATATGCTATTCATTTATCTAATTGCGTGAATTATTTGTGAAATCTTAGATTTCTTAAAGGCGGAAAAAAATTTTTAATTGCTGCATTTTGGGAGAGGGGGCAGGGGGAACATTGCTATATGCCTTTTGGTCAATTATTATAATCTTGTCTTATCTTATCTTAACTTATACATATATTAAAGTAGGATAGTGGTTATATACAAGTTTTACTGCTAGAAACACTGTCCTACTTTTATATGCTTTTTTTATTTTTTATTTTATAATACTAACAATAATAATAATTATCCATTATTTTCAGAAAAAAGTAATATTTATTCATTTGGTCTATTTTGCTCTTATTTTATAATAATATACAAAATTTATATATTTTTTATTCTATATAATATACTATTTGTTTTCGATTAATATCTGTTATACATATTCTATTAGTTTTTAGGAAATCTTCAAAGATTAAATATTTTCTTAATATTCTGACAGTTAATAGACAAATTTCAAGGATTGGACTATTGAGACTTTTTCTTATTTCGATTAAGTACTTATTAGTGAGATTGAATATATAGTAATAAAGTAAAATTAAATTAGTTTGAAAACTTTTACGTTAATTCACTACGGTAAATTATACGTCACAAAACCTCGGGTTATATATTTAGTATGTTACCTAATTTATTATTTGTTTTTATCTGGGAACTTATATCTTGGCAAAAACTTAAGTTGAGGAGCTACGATAGTAATAATATTTGATGATAATGATTTAGAATAAAAATAAAAAATCTTTTAGTTCTTTTTAGAACAGAAATTGGTTAAAAATTAATTTTAGGGGTAAACGGTAAATCATATAGAATTTATCATTTTGTTATAATATTGGTTCACTTGCATCTTTTGTAATTAGAGACTTTGTAATAGGAGTCTGTGTACTTTAAATTTTTTAGAATAGATTTAGTGAATAGTGATGAGAAAATGCGAAAAATAATTTTTATAAGAATATATGATAAAGAATGAATGTGAAAAATAATTCATTCTGATAAATGAATATCATCCATATCTTATTAAATAAGAATGTGAGTGTAGAGTAATTTTAGAGTTGTGTAAATTTCATATCCTCTCTTTTGCATGGTTTCTTAGTTTCCATACTCAATATGAAATTAATTTTGTAAAAATTCCTCATTCTCATTTTTATTGCTTAATAATATTGTTCAATGAATGACAATTAAATTAACTTTGTGCTAAGTGAAAATATCATGCATTTTAATTTAATTATATTTATATTTATTAGTAAAATATGTATATGAGTGTGTAGTACACAATAAAATTATGTTATTTAGTTTTTGAAATTACTACGCACTTTTTTTTACTAATTATTCTATTTCGTGCAGCGCACGTGACATACAACTAGTATCATTTAGTAAAAGGCAATTAAGTGTGATATATTAGTATTGGATATTATTCACTCATGTGATTAAAAATCATATATATATTTTTATTTATTTATTTATTTTTGTGGTGTTGATTTTATTTAATAATTTCATGCTACTCTTTGTGGCAGAAAAATATAGGTGAAGATGGAAGTATAAAGTATAGCAGTTGGTACATTATTTTCCCACTACTTTAGCAGTTTTATTATTTGGTAATATCTTATAGTTATATTCCGTTTCTTGATCTTTCTGCTTTTATGATAAACATTTAATTGGATCTATAATTTATTATCTCTGTTTTTATAGTTGATTTTTTCTCACTGTAATGATATATAACTATTCTAGATGGGACTCAATTGATCATATGTCAAGAAATCAATTCCTCGATGTTATGGTGTAGGATGATGGTTTCAAATCTTTGAACGAGTATTATTTAATAGTTTTGGCGAAAACTATTATGAGTAGTCATCTATTATAAAACAACTACAAAATAGTATTATAAATACTATAAATATTACTGTCGTAATGCCCAAATATGTAGTTCATACTATCTTATATATTTACTAGTTATTTCACTTCTGCGTTGTATGGGATGATAATACCAGATAATATAAGCAATTCAAGAAGATTTAACATGATTGAATAAAAAATATTTAAGCTATAATATTTGGTATTTTATGTGTGTAAAAAAAACAATATATGTGCTACCCATAACACGATACTTTCATTAATGAAGATAAAAAATAGTCTAAAAAAATCTACGTAAAACAGTGAAGAAAATTTGCGAACACTGGAACCAATCTAGAAAATAATCTGATGATGTGAGATAAAGACAGATACAGTTCACCGGTTCACAATAAAACTTTTTTTCAATAATGATCTATTAAATTTTTGAACTTCTTGGAAGCTCAAGCCCTGTAAGTTAAGGCCCTATTGTATATAACCCTTCTCTAAGTAGAATTCTTTTCACGAAATAACCAATGTGAAATTCTCCTTTTATGCCCAAAATCACATTTTTAATGGCTCTTAAAAGAGGAATAAAATTTTAACCTTTTTTTTAAAACGGCAAAGATAAAAAAATTATAAAATCGAATATTCTTTTTTCACATTACTTTAGGTAAAAGTTAATTTACTTTAATTATTTTATAAAAACAACCGATATGATGACACTGAACCGTTAGCTTTTCTGGTTCGATGACTGGTCCAATTTACTGAACATTTGCAGATATTGAAATCTGGAGGGCAATGCATGGGTGTGAGATAAAGACATATACGGTTCACAGTTCACAATAAATTTTTTCAATAATGATCTATTAAAATTTTGAACTTTTTAAAAGCTCAAGCCAATAAGTTGAAACCATATTATTCTTAACTCTTCCCCAAGTAGGTTAATATGAGCATACATCCTCAATTATTTTCACTAAATGACCAATGTAAGATTCCCTTTCTACGCCCAAAATCACATCTTCAATGGCCTTCAAGCTATAATATTTAATCATTTATCTGTGTGTAAAGAAAAACAATATGAATACTACTCGTAATATGATATCTTTTATTAATAAAGATAAAAAAATGGTCTTACAAAAAATAAGGAAAACATTGAATAAAATTTGCGAAAACTTGAAAAATATAAAGGTTGTTTTTACACACTTTTCAAAATTAAGAGCTTGTTTGGCAATCTTTATTTTTTCTATTTATAAACTCACTTACTATTGATTTAACAATTACTCAATAATCATCACATATTTTAAATTTTAATTAAATCTCCACCACTCATTTTCACTCTTTAAAAATTCTCTTTATAAATTCACTTTATAAACTTAAACGAACGGGCCCTAAGATACATGATGGTTTTTATTGAAAAATCAGGTGGTTCAACTGTATTTACATTGTGATATCACAATTTACAATACAAGATCACAATTCACAAAAACACCGAGTCACGTCAAAATAACTCGCCAAAAATACTGGGTCACACCAAAACAACTGGCCAAAAACACCGAGTCACACCAAAACAACTCGCCAAAACACTGAGCCATACCAAAAACAACTTGTCAAAGCACCATGTCACAACAAAAACACTCAAAATAAAAAACAACTCCAAAACACCGAGCCACAACAATAACAACTCGCCAAAACATTGAGTCAAATCAAATACAACTCTAAAACACTGATTCATAACAAAAACAACTCATCAAAACACATCACAACAAAAATAGCTCGCCAAAACATCGAATCACAACAAAAACAACTCGTAAAATACTGAGTCAAATCAAACACAACCCCAAAATATTGGTCACAATAAAAACAACTCGCTAAAACATAATAAAAATAACTCTTCAAAATATCAAGTCACAACAAAAACAACTCCTAAAGCACCAAGTCACAATAATACAATAACTCGACAAGCAACCGAGTCACAACAACACAATAACAATTCGCTAGAATAACCGAGTCACAACAACACAACAACTCGCTGAAACACCAAGTTACAACTAAAATTAACACCAGAAAATAAATTGAAACTAAAATCAATAAGAACAGAAAATATAAACAAAGAATTACTTAAGGCCAAAACAGGAGATTAACATTAATTCATTAATAAAAAACCATTAATTCATTAGCCTGAATCAACCACGATTATCACTTATCATCGTTATCAACAAACACGAAGGATTCTTGTTATTTTATGGTTGTAATTTCAGAGAAATTCTGGGCTAAAAGTGGCGATAATAAATTAATAATAATAGAACAAATATCAATGAATGAAGAGACTCTCTTCACAACCGAACAGCAACAGTGGCGGACAACCATGAAAGGCCGATTTCACTGGTGGCTGCACTTCAAAGCTAAGACAAGAGGAACGAACGGATGGAAACAACATTTATTTTGTTAATTAAATGATTCAAGTTGATGAATCTGAATTAGAGGCGCGTCATGACGGCAGCAGCGACGGCGACGACGACAACGACAACATTGGCAATGTAAAGAGAGAGAAAGACCAAAGAGTGGAAGAGAGAGACTGAAGAGCAAATGAGGCCAGCGAAGTGGGAGGGTTGGGCACCTGAAATTTCCAAACGGTGTATTTCGCTCATGATTTTTACAATCAGCTTTGAATGGTACCGAATTTTCCTAACTAGACCATTCGGAAAACAATCTGATGTTGTGAGATAAAGATGGATACGGTTTACTATTTCACAATAAACTTTTTTCGATAATGATATATTAAAATTTTAAACTTTTTAGAAACTCAAGGCCCATAAGCTTAGTCCATATTATGCATAACCCATCTCCAAATAACTTAACATAAGCACACAACCTCATCTCTTTTCAGTACATAACCAATGTAGGATTTCCTTTCTATGCCCAAAGTCACGTTTTAGATGGCTCTTAAAAAAGAAATAAATTTTCAACTTTTTTTAAAATAATGATTCATTAAAATTTTAAACTTTAGTGGAAACAAGCTGATGGTGTGAGATAAAGATAGATACGGTTAACAATAAACATTTTTTTTCAAATAATAGTCCATTAAAATTTTAAACTTTTTGGAAGCTCATGGCCTATAAGCTAAGATCCTACTATATATAATCCTTCTCCAAGTAGCTTAATATAGACATACATCCTTAATTTTTCACTAAATAACAAATGTGGGATTTCTCTTCTATGTCCAAAGTCGCATTTTCAACGGCTCTTAAAAAAAGAATAAAATTTCAACTTTTTTAAATGGCAAAAACCAAAAAATATAAAATCGAATGTTCTTTTTCCACAATATTTTAGGTAAAAATTAATTTATTTCAATTATTTGATTAAAACTAGTCCGATAGCCTTGAACCGTTAGCTTTTCTAATTCGATTGCTGGTATGATTTTCTAAACATTTTCGAATACTGGAGTGAATCTGAAAAACAATCAGACGTTGTGAGATAAAAATGAATATGTTTAACTAGTTCACAATAAACTTTTTTTCACTAATGTTCCACTAACATTTCAAACTTTTTGGAAATTCAAGGCCTATCAACTAAGGCCCTACTATATAACCTTCTCCAAGTAACTTAATATAAACATACATCCTCAGTTCTTTTCCTTAAATAACCAATGTAGGATTTCATTTGTATGCCCAAAGTCATATTTTCAATGACTCTTTAAAAAAAAGAATAAAATTTCAACCCCTTTTTAAATGATAAGATAAAGAAATTATAAAATTAAATGTTCTTTTACCACATTATTTTAAGTAAAAATTGATTTATTTCAATTATTTAATTAAAATCGATTGGACGACTGCGAACTGTTAGCTTTTTTCGGTTCGATAACCTGTCTAATTTTCTAAACATTTGCGAATACTAGAATCAATTTGGAAAACGATCTAATGGTATAAGATAAAGACTGATACGACTCACCGGTTCAAAATAAATTTTTTTCATTAATGGTCAATTAAAATTTTGAACTTTTTTGAAATTCAAGGCCTATAAGTTAAAGCCTTATTATGTATAACCCTTCTCTAATTAGCTTAATATATGCCTACTCCCTCAATTTTTTTTGGCTAAATAACCAATGTAGGATTTCCTTTTTAGGTCCAAAGCCATATTTTCAATGGCTTTTAAAATAGGAATAAAATTTCCACAATATTTTAAGTAAAAATTAATTTATTTAAATTATTTAATTAAAATAGGTCCGACAACTTTAAACTGTTAGCTTTGCTGATTCGATGAATGATCTGGTTTCTGAATATTTTCAAAAACTGGAATTGATCTGGAAAATAATATGAAGGTGTGAGATAAACACACATACGGTTCACCGGTTCACATTTCACAATAAACATTTTTTTATTAAGAAGTCCACTAAAATTTTGAACTTTTCGGAAACTCAAGACATAAGTTAAGGTCCTATTATGTATAATCTTTCTCCAATTAGCTTAATATAGGGCTACATCCTCAATTCTTTTGTTTAAATACCCAATATGTGATTCTCTTTCTATGCCTAAAGTCATATCAATGGCTCTTAAAACAGAAATAAAATTTCAACATTATTTTAGGCAAAAAATAATTTTATTTTTAATTATTTAATTAAAATCAGTCAGATGAATTTTAAATATTACTTTTTCTAATTCATTGACAGATCTGATTTTCTGAACATAAGAGAACATTGAAACCAGTTTGGAAGCAATCTGACGGTATGAGATAAATCAAAATAAAAAATTAAGAAAATCGATTGAAAATAAAACTGCTTAAAATAAGAAGTGGAAAGTTTAAATATAGAGGGAGAGAAATTTGAGAAAGTTTTTAGATAGAATGAGTTCTATTGAAGGAAGGAACGAAAATATTGATAAAGAAAGAGAGATATTTTTGGATAAAATGAAATCTGATTTGGTGATTGGGATTAAAAAATGAAAAAATATAGTAGCAATAATAAGGTAAATCAAACATATCTATAAATAATATAAAAAAGAAATGAAAGATAAATTAGAAAGGGAATAAATAAAATGAAAAAGTAAAATAGAAACAAGTGGCTAAGATTTAGAGATAAAATCAATGGCCAAGATAAGAAATACCAATTTAGCAAATGTTTTTAGGCTGGAAAGAATAAAAAGGAAACTATCCTACTTTCAAGTATATATAGATATATTAGTTTATATGTGCTAAACATAGTCAAACATGGTTATATTATATGTTATTGTTGAAAATGTTAAGGAACTTCCGAGAAATTTTGTTACAAAACTTCCCGTACTATGTGGCGTGCATAAATGCAAGCTACATGTATTTCATGCATGCCACTTGTATTTGAAATGCAGGGTGCACGTCACATGGGATAGGAAGTTTTATAAAAAAACTTCCAGGAATTTCCTTAACATTACTAATGTTTGTTTTTGAAAATTGTTGCTTTTCCACATTTATCTTTCTCATGTTTCATTATATCATTTAATTTCATCAAGCACACAAGACGGAAATCAATGGTGGAAGCCTGAAATTTCATTATGTATTATATTCTTTATTGATTGATTATTTATATTATTATATTGGTTGGTAATTTATTTGTTTGTTATATTGATTCATTCTGTGTTAACAAGTGTTGGATATAGTCATTTCGTTTTTGGTAAAATGCATATATTTTTCAAGAAAATCGTACATATACATGATGTTTTTTAGAATTATACTTTCGTACTATAAAATTTTATCAATTTATCTGCCCGTGCAGTGGACAGGTGCGAATACTAATATAAGTGAATACAAGAAATATATAAATAGTTCAAGAATAAAAATACGATAAAATTAACTTGATCTCACAATTTTTGGAGAATCAAGACTTCAAAAATCCTTGTGCTGAAAAAAGTAAATTAGTTATCCATAAATTAAACAAAAATCACCAAAGAATTCTTCCAATTTGACATCAGAATGAAGGGCGAATTTCCAAAATTTTCCCATTGTCCTCACCGGCTTCTGGAATGAATGCCCCCAAAGTTTTTTTTTTCCTTCCTTCTTTCTTTTCCTCGGATGTCTCTTTCAAAGATTTGGGTAGAGAAAATCCGTTCAAATTGGTAAGTCTTCGACTTCTATTTCAATTATGATATGTTTTTCTCTCCTTCCAAAAGTAAAAGAATTAATAAATGAAATATCTTTTATACTTACACAAATAAACTCTTTGAAGCATTTCCAATATTCCAAGAATAATTTCTAGCTCGAGAAATATTTTAGCAATTGGCCAAATTTCCTTCTCCGAATTTACTTAAATATAATGTCTTCTCAAAACAAGAGTGCCCATGCCTTAAGCAAAATTTATTTCGGATAGGTGAATTTCTAGAGCTCTAATTTCTCTTCCAAAATTTGTGGATTTGTGTTATTTTGATTCAACTCCTTCATTTATTTTACAAGACACAAATTTCAATTAATATACAAATATTAAACATTTGAAATAATCAAAGTACGAGAAAAATAAAATAATTTATATAATATTTATGCACTTTATCACATTCAAGCACATGTCTACGGCCATAATGATACTACTATATATCCACTATATATCAAAAGAGCCGGTTGAGATTTTATCCACTATATATATTAAAACGGCTAGTTAAAATTTTATCCACTATATCCTGCAAGCCTGGTTCTCAAAAACGATAGCTCTATTTTTGCCGCGAATCCTCTTCCTGAAGCCATAAAATCATAGATGCTGCCTCTAGATTATTGTGGATTTCATCTTTAGTGTCATTTTTGAAGGATTTGTTGAGTTTTAGCTGCGGTGTTCCCTCTTTGCTCATCTATGTCTTGCTTCCTTTTTTACTGATGACTAGAAAGTTGCCATGGGTATTTGTAGATTTTATATCACTAATCTCGATAGGTTCTAATTTGAGTATGGTATGCTGGTCACTTTTTTTTCCCTACTGAGTTTTTTGGTGCTTTTTTTACTTTTTGCTTTTGATTTGGTCTATGACCTAATTTCTCTTTGTTTTCTTCTTAGAAAAGTTTTCCATTTTTCGAAGATATATTAGTGGCGTCAGCTTTGTGCTGGATACTTTTTGCTTTGCCTCTTCTAAGATTTTTGATTTCTATTTCCAGTTATAGTATATTCCTTGGATTTTTACTCATAATATTTGGGTTTGTATTTTTCAGTTTTGTTGTCTAATTTATTCTTTCTTGATGACTTATTATAATATATAAGAGGAGTAGAAAGGTTGCAGAAATAATGTGCACAATGTGATAATAGTATAAGTGATGCTCAAAAGGAGCCTTAATAACATTGCGCTAAAGGACTCTAATTCAGTGAAATGATGAAGAAAATTTCTTATATGAATTCTCCTTGGCAATCTTATTTCTTTTACTAATTCTTCCAGTATCACCGTATGTCCTTATTTGATCTTAGAACTCGAAATTACATCGTTCATTATATTCCCAAAAGCATTTATTTAATGCTCTATTGGACTTGCACAAGACTTCTGATCAGCATCTTTAACCCTGTTGGATTTGCAGAAGACTTATGAATCTTGTTTTTTTTTTCTCTCTCCCTTTTTTTTTCATTTCTTTTTCTCTCCTTATTTTTCCTTCCCCTTATTGGGAAAGAAATGGATTACCTAATAGTTCTCTTCAATTTTCAGGTGGAAGCTATTCTTCAACCTTTAAGTTCAGCCACCAATGATGCCTAACCTATTTGGTTAGAGGGCCATGCTGGGGTTCTGAGACTTAGAGATTTCATGTTTGATTATTCTATATGAGATATTTTCTACATTTTATTTGTAGTATATATTGCCCCCATATGGGGGTTTGTATTGTTGATTTACTTTGCGTTGTGTTTCAATGAGACATATCTATACTCATTTATAATACTACAACGCAAATTTGTAATCATACATTCAAAAATTAAAAAAAAAAAAACTTTAGGTTCGGCCGCTTTATTTGAGTTAATTAGCAACAAACTCCTGCTAACAAACTTAATTTATTTTCTCATATTTTTAAACTTAACAATCCAATGTTCACTCCTACGCATATCGAAAGCCTTTTTTTTTTTTTTTGGAGGTCTGTCAGTCAGTTCATATAAAAATCACCCTTATCAATATAATGTAATATAACTTTATTCTCTTGTTTTATTGAAATGTATGAGCATGAATTCTCCAAAAATTAAGCTCCAATATTTTCCTTGCGGGATGTAAAGCAATCTCTCAACAAGTCAAAGAGCTACCAAACACGAAAATTGCTTCTAAAAAGCTTGTTGATAAAATATGCGTAAAAGGACATTATATGAAAATTTATTTCATTTTTCCCCTACCTTGTGTTTATCATGTGGTGGGAGATATAGAATAGTTTACAAAAGGTTCATCTTGTTTTGAAAATATATCCCTTTTGATCAATTTAAATTTAGAACTCATTTTATTTTTCTTTGTAAAACAAGAATCAAGTTAACCTCATGTTTACTCTTACAACAGTTAGAAACAAGTCACTACTAAAAAATACCCCACTAGTGATGGAAATATGCATCCGTCGCAAACTTCCAACGGAACCGTCAGAACTTTGAGACGGGCATTTCCGACTGAAAATTTTTCGTCAGAAATCCGATGGAAAAAATTATCCGTCAGAAATTTCCAATAGGAGTACTTTTCCTTCGGAAATTTGCGACAGATATTACTTTTCCGTTGGAAATTTCCAACGAAATATTCTTTCGTCGGAAATTTTCAACAACAGCCTTTTGCCGTCAGAAATTTTCAACCGCAACCTATGCTGTCAAAAACAGTTCTGTGGAAAATTTCCGGAGGCCGCCGTCGGAAATTTCAGACAATATATATTGTCGGATTTTGTGACCAAATTTATGCTTTTAATTATACTTTGTAAATATTGTTAATTAAATTTTTTTAAAAAGAATTGAAGTTTAATTATCCCTCCGCTATCACATATGACCTTTTATCAAATAAATGTTTTAATATGCATAATGTTGTTGTCAAAAATATACGAGATATGTTAACCTATATAATAGAAAATAAAATTTATTCTAAAATTAAAAATGTTATGAATAATTAAAGATGATATTAATTGTCAATAACTTTTAAATACGAAAGTAGAAAATGATTTATATTTTGACTCCATAATTAAAATTGCAGCTAAAGTTAAGAAAAAAATATACAAGTACGAAAAAGTTAAAAAAAAGAAAACCAACAATAGACACGAATAATCTTACAAAAGACATCATTGACATGGAATAGTCGTAAATATTAAATATGGACAAGTAATGTTTGACAATTAATTAATAAAAAAATATAATATGTAATATAATATTACAGTATAGAAAACTAGTGTAAAAAATATTATATTAATTGACACAAACAAATAAAATTTATAGTATGACATATATTTAAATATATAATAAAAGTTATATTAAATACTAGAAATGTTTAAGGAAAAAGTTCATTATTTTTAAATTGACAAAACTACTAGAATATACTTTATATACATATTTTAAAGATATTTTTTTGGGTGGTTATATTGGACACCATTATTTTTAATAGTTACACCATATTTCTAACTGCATTATACATCGATCCTTAGTTTTTCTAATTATTGTATTCACGTTCTTAACTTTTTTTATCATATTTTTGTTCTTAACTGTCTATTTACTTGAATGTTTCATATATAACAAAGGTTTTTTCCGTAAAAATTTTGTTAAAAAAGACGCTAAATAATTTAAATTAGTAATTGATAGTGTAGTAAATTACTGATTTACTAATAATTTAAATTAGTAATTTAAATTTTCCGCTAATATGGTGTATTTATAGAAAAGTGTAGTGTCAATATATTTTTCCCTTTTTTAATATTCCTGCTCTCCTTCATGCCCCCTTTTATCAATCAAAAGTTTTGATGTACACAATGTTATAATAAAAAATATATTAGATATATCAAACAATGAATATAAAAAAATGAAAATATTATAAAAAATTAGAAGTGTTACTAACAATCAATAACTCTTTGATATGGAATAGAAAATGATTTATTTTTTTGACTCTTTAATTAAAAGTGTATAACAATTCTATTTATAGTCTTTATATAGGCTGATTACATACACTCAAATAATGTTCAACAATCCATTTGTAAAAAAATATAATATGAAATAATTTTTTTAATGGTAATATGTGGTTTTTCCCATAAAATAGAATGTAAAACAAATACTTTAGTAATTGATGAAGATTTTATTCGGTTATTTAGTGGTTAAGGTTTAAAATAATAATTGTAAATAAATTTTTTTATCAATTATTAATATTTTAAAAAAATCACATAAATCACATTTTTAATAATCGAAAAGAATTTGGTATGGAGCATGTTTAAGTTTTTTAGTTTTTTACAAAAACAATTAATATTACAATCTAGAAAACTGGTGTAAAAAACATTAAATTAATTGACACAGGCAAATAAAATTTAGATTATAACATATATTTAAATATAAATAAAAATTAAGGACCCGTTTGATTAGATTTATAAACTGAATTTATAAATGGAATTTATAATGAGTGAAAATGAGTGGTGCAAATTTAATTGAAATTTGAAATGTGTGGTGATTGTTGAGTAGTTGTTAAATCAACAGTCAAATCATGGTAGATGAATTTATAAATTGCAAAAATAAAGAGTACCAAACAAGCCCTAAATTAAATAAAAGTTCAAAGTTTCACAAGGAAAATACTTTATTTTTAAATTGGTAAAATCACTCGAACATAGTTTATATATAATTTGAACCGAAATATCAACAAGCACGCGAGCTAGCCTGGTGGTTGGGACTTCACTCCCCAACCACCAGGTCATGGGTTTGATTTATGATTTTATCACATATAATTGCCTAATGAAAGAGTAGCACAATTATACCTTTACTTTGCAATTAATCCCATGACCAATTTTGATGAACTCTTACTCTCAACCCTTGAATCATCTCTGTTACACTTCCTAGCCTTGAATTGCACCGATGAGTGGATATCATTAGGAATCGTCCAAAACTCAATTGAGAAAACCGAACCAAAGAGAATCAAAATCAGAATTCTCTTCTTGATGTAGTAGGGGCGCGCAGCCTCTCTTGGGAATAAAGAGACCACCGCCCCTCCCCTTTTAATAAATTTTTCAATTCCTATTAAGTGACTTAACTTTCTATGTGTCGGCTTCAAGAACGAATTCGTTTATCCAATTTATCGTTATAAGAAATATATCATCCAATCATATTTAAATGCTTTAAATGTGGAAAATAATTAATTTTGAAGTGTCAAGACTATCCCATCTTCAATGGAAGTTCATGGAGTAGATATTCTTGATGCTATGTAAAGCTATTCTCGAGACCCCTATTCTTGGTGCCATTTTGTTTGGCGTTTTCAGAATGTTTATCTTTTTATTCTGATAAAACGAGGAAAACGCGTTCTGTTGATCGTTTTCAAAAACATTTTCTCGAGAATGACCTGGCCAATTACTTAAGGAAATGGAAAATGAAAAAAAATCGTTCTCAACCTTTTCTAGCTCAAAACGTGGAGTCAAGTCCAGAACGTGGAAAAGGCATTCTCAGTGTCAATGCGTTAATCCTCTCTCTCTCTCTCTCTCTCTCTCTCTCTCTCTCATTCTGAAATATTTCCTAGGGTTTGTCTCTCCCCCCAACCCCTCCTTCGCGCCGCCAGTCGCCCATCGACGGTCTTGGCCATGCCAATCACTGCAGGTAAGGTTTTTTGGCCATCGTTACCTTTGCCTAATTCCCTAGTTCAGATTCTGCTTTAAAATCTAAACTGCTCTCTCTTCTTTTTTTTTTTTTTTTTTTTTGGGAAACCATTGGTGAAATCGGCAGCTGGTGGGTCTTTTGAGGTAGTCGAGTAGCCTCAGGCGTCAGCAGCAGTCACAGCAGCAGTCGTCGAGTTCGAGTAGCAACTGATGACTACACACTAGTCCAGGTAAGTTCTTCAGAAAATGATTTGAAATCCTAGGATTAGGAACCAAAGGTTGACAAGGAATAACATATGAATTCATGGACATTTGAATTCATGGACCATTGATTGCATAGTCAAGACAGATCAACGGCTTCAATTCTCTCAACTCACTAATCAGTATGCGTGGCACCTAACTAATTTCTTGTTTATTAATCAATTCAAATTCCCATGAAATATGAAGACGTCCCATTTTGAGGAATCATGTTTAGTTTGTTTGGAAGCTATCCTGGTTGGAATTTAGATCATATAATGTCTTACGCTACTGCTTACCCATTAACAAAGTAGCACCAAAAAAAAAAAAAAGTGACCAAAAATTAAGAATAACTTATTTAAGTGGATAATTTGTTTCTTTAAATAAAATTTGATCATTTGGCAGTGGGTTTCATTTGAGTTAGTTTAAGAACATAGTTCATCTAAGGCAACTGTCACTGTTATAATGCTTAAGATGTGAAAAGAGCTTATAGAACGAGTTGAATAGTATTGCACATAATAGACAATGTGAATTTATATTAAATTGTATCGAGTATAATATATCAAAAATAAGAATTTATTTTGAGTGAAAAAAATTATTTTTACTTCATAATCAAGAATGGAAAAGAAGAATTCAAATGCAAGGACGACTGGGAGGGAGAGTATAAAATAATAAAATAATAAATTGTAGAAATATGCGGTAGGCAATGCTTCTAATTAGCTTGTGCCATTCACATTAGATTCCTTTCATCTTGTCACTGTTATCTTTGCCACGTGTTTTATGATGGTATAAGGCCCAAAAGTGAATTTACTTATTCTTCTTCACTTTGACACGACAAAGATGAATATTTTATAACTCCAAGAATAGGCCAAATAAATCTATTAATTCAGTATATAAATCTACCTTAATTTCATGATCCCATCTTGTTTCTATTTTCTTGTTCCTTTTGGATAGTATAGTTGTCGAGAATCTTGTATAATTTCAATGAAACAGTGTTCTCTTTTCACTGTTATCTTCCATTCACATTAGATTCCCTTTATCTTTTTACTGTTATCTTTGCCACGTGTTTTATGATGATATAAGCTCCAAAAGTTACTTGTTCTTCTCCACTTTGACACGACAAAGATAATATTTTATAACTTCAAAAATAGGCATGGACATCTTGAACAAGCAGTGATCTTTATTCTGTGAAAAACTCCATGGACATCTTAAACAAAATGGGGGAACTATCTAATGAGACTTATGGAAAGGCCTTAGTTGCACTCAAGGAACATGTTTTTAGGGTGCAGTTTGTTGAAATGCCTGAAGAAAGGAGGAAGCCTATATTAGAAGGGCTTTAAGTTGCACGCTAGTTTGTCAATTTATTTCTATTTCTATCGGTGTGAGACTTCTTATGTATTTTTAGGAACTATTGCACTCAGACTTGCAACGGGGCTGTAGCTATTTTTTTTTTTTAATTATTATGGGCAATGTGGTACGGAGTTAGATTGATTACTATGTCTGCTTGCTCTATTTATGTTTGATTATTCTGGTGCATGAGTTATTCAACAATGTAGTTGGGGGTTTTTTTCCCTCCTTTTTTTTGGAATTTTTTTTTGGCGACTTGTAATTTAGAAATGAGGTTTCTTGTTCATGCCATTGAATTTTGTGCACAGAATGTCTGGTGGAGGCACCAATTTGTTGTCTTACTTAAGTGATGATTATCTATTTTCTGATACAGATGACGAGTTAGAGTCAACATTGGAGATGATTATGTGCCAGAGGTTAGAGTCAACATTGGAGATAATTAAAGACGTATCCCAATTGCTTGTTGCACAATACATAACTTCATACGTCGGGAGCACGCATTAGACCAGCTCTTTACAGAATATTCTATGGAGAATATGTTTTTTGATGATGAGTTCGAGCAAAGTCAAGATTCTAAACTGATACAGTTTGATTCTGGTTAAACAGCCCAAATGGGTCAAGTGTGAGATGAGGTTGCTACTCAAATATGGAATGAGTACTCAAGGGGGACGGGATGACTTTGCAAATTCTTTTTGTCGGACATCCACACTATTATTTCGTTTACATAGATTTAGTATTTATCAACATGAACATTATGACTTTGTAATTTGATCTTATTATAGTCTAATTCTATGTGTAACTTTTTTAATTAAGTGAAATTATTGCTATTTATATGTCTTAATTATGAGACAAAACTTCTACTTATATATCTTGGATTTCGGAAAACATAATAAGTAATTATATATCTCAAGTATACATATTGATAAAGTTAGAAATTTATTGTTTACTTGATATGCAACGGGAGTAATATATTTTCTTCGACATGTTTAGATTTGAAATAAAATGTATCATAATCAATTGGTTACATATCATTACAAAAATAAATTTAAAGTCTATTGTATATTTTGTAAACAAAATTTTTTCCGGAAAATGTCAAACAAAACATGTTTTCCACTTTTCCATTCTGAAAATCAATTTTCAAACTAGACAAACAGAACGCGTTTTCAGCAAATCAGAAAATCGAGACTGAAATCAGAAATCAGAAAACGTCTTGGAAAATGAAAACTGAAAACAGAAACATAAATAGAACGACACCTTGTGCAGGATGTCGAGTACAGAGTCGAGTACAGAAATTACGTGGACGATAAAAAAATTTAACCCTAACTAAACTTTGAATGTACGTTGAATTCCATTAGACTTGGACTAACTGATTCTAACTTAACTCTAATTAGACTACTCCCTTATCCCCAACTTAATGCCCTGTTGCAACAAGAAAAACCTATCAGATTTCCTCCCAAACTCCCAATTCCACTAACATAGGGACTCATCTCCCCTCCTGACTACATATACATCTACGCACATACACAAGAATACACACATACATTCAGCAGAAAATATAGTCTGCAAATCCCATCCAAAGGTATACATACATATACATTATCCACACACGCACACTGGAGACAACAGAGCAGCCATCTCTGCTCGTCTCCGTCTCCGCAGCCCCGCTGCTAGTCCTCATCTTCAGAATCGACCAAGCTCGATTCCGCCCACTCCTGACACCACCACCACCACTACCACTGTCCCTTCCACCCCAAACAGTCGACACTGCCTTCTTCTTCGCAAGAACCCCCAAATTGACCCAAAGTTTAGCCAATCTCAAATCCGTTCATCGCCCTTGTTCCATCGAGCATAGCCTCGGTGAACCCCATCATCGCGACCTCCTTGGCTCCGTTGAGCCTCGAACCGCAACCACTCACCCCCATCACAAACCCCTTCGAAACACGATACGAGCCTCGGCCGCGACTGCCTCTTGTCGCCCAACCCACCACCACATCACGTCCCATACCCGAGCGCCTAAGCCCCAAACCTCTCGAACCCCGACTGCTACTCCGCGCCACAAACCCATCGACCCAACACCCAACCGCGCACCACACCCAAGCCACTCCAAGAACCCAACCAGTGACCCCCCCTTTTCATCGCTCGAACCTCCACCAGCCGTCGAACCCGCGCCACCTTGACCTCTGTCCCTCGACCGTACCCAGACACCCCTCCCTCTCTCTGACTGTCGAATTCTGGGTTAGGGATTGGGACTTGTGAGTGAAAATGAGTCCAATTTTGCATCCCAGGTCTCCACGTTTTGATCTGTGTCGTGTTAGCCCCTAGAGTTTGGTTGATGTTTTAATTAGTCTTAAATCTTTCAATTTAGCCGAGTTCAGTCCCTTCAGTTTTAAAAGAGTCTAAGTTGGACTAAAATCTTTAGGTCCAGTCAATTTTAATCCCTTGGTTTTCAAAATACTCCGTTTCAATCCCCAAAGTTCCAGTTTCATCCATCATAATCCTTCAGTTTTGAAACACTCTATTCTAGCATCAAATATTTTGGAAAATTATACTCTACTCCAAAACTTTTATAAATTCACATTTAAAATTCATACTTTTATTTAATTTCAAAATTTCTAACTTAAACTATTAAATTTTGTAGACGAGGCGCGAGAGCAATTAATCAATTTCAAGACTTCTGCTCAAACTTGAAAAAGCTCATTTGAGGTAGGTTCTTCTTTTAGAAAAGTTATTTATTAAAAACGTGCGCATTATTGGTTAACTTATATGGTAATTATGTGCATTAAACTGTGATTATGAGAAGTATGAGA
>CAVNYN010257150.1:0-21033 GCA_963692815.1 Nyctanthes arbor-tristis | reverse complement strand
TCAGGTACTGTTTTGGGATTTTCACATGCTCAAACCCACAACCTTCTAACTCCTGGTTCACACTTTTTGGAACTTTGGAGCATCTTGCCTCTCACCTTCCTCCAGGTAATTCTTTGACCTTTGTCCACAAAATTAATCTTAACTAAAATTAATATGATGTGCTCATCCACCATATCAAACAGAGAATCTGGCATCTTATTATAATGCTTAAGTTTATTTCTTGAACTCTTCGTTTGAGGCACTGCTATAGTTGTGTCTCTACAGTAAGTCACGTACAAACTCAGTTTTGGAGAAACCCATGAACCTTGTCTTTTGTATTTGAAGGCTATTAATGGCTTTTCTTTATTCTGTGTGTTTTCAACCATTATCATAATTTTTTGTTGAATAAGCGCTAAAGGTTTTTGCCCTTGCTGTTTGTGTGTAGTTCCAAGGATATGATATCAAGGAACTTTTACAAGCGTCATTTAATTCATGTAGTTTCCTTTATATGACTAAGGAGAAAGACTTTCAAAGTTTAAATCCAATGTGCTCTGCGCTTCAAATTATAGATAACAAGAATTGTTCCTTTGTTATATGACATTTACCCATTCAATGCTTCTGGCTCAAAAGCCTTTTTTTGGTCAGTATTTATTATTATTATTCCTATGGCAATATGTATTCGAAGATTCCATTATGGCGTCAAATCCCTCAAGACACAAACTAGAACAATAATACTTTCCCGTCTTGAAAGGGATGTAGAACTGCAGTCTGCCTTTTATGCCTCTGTTAAAAGAGCTCTATTCCAGGATCAATCAGATACATCAACTTCAGCAAAGAAAATATGCAAGAAAGAAAAACTTGGCTGAAAGTATATCACACAACTTTTAGTTCTTTTATTTCTCATTTTAACATCTTTATGGTTGGCATCACAATTATGTCCTTTGGTACTTTACTGTACAAGAATTATGTAAATTAAGGTTTGTGTTTTTGAACTCGACTAATATTATGGTGTGTAATTCCTATCTAACAATTTATTTCTCTTTGGAGTTCGTGCCATATCAGCATTGAAGCTTACTTAGACCAGTGTACGGAAAAATTGTCTCATGTCTGGGGTGAAAACAGAAAAAAATGTTGCTTCTTTTTATTTTATTTTATGTTGACATATAATGGAGAACTTTCATGCTTTTTGATCATTTGTCATATTACATTTATACAGATGCACACTATTATCTACTTCTATGTTCAGCAATTGATGTCGCCTGAGATTTTTTCTATTTTCTTTTGGTTTCAAGTTTCATTCATTGTAAAACTTCCTCTTCAATTTTCCCCTTTTGTTAATAATAATGAAAATAGAAATTATTAGTCTCTGTCTCATCTATTTTTCTCTCTTATTTCATTTCTTCTTCTTTTTTTTTTTTGGTTATCATCGGGTTTCTTGTGGGGTTTTTTATTTGATTTTCTATTGAGGTTCTTGTAGGTTTTCTTCTCATAAGGTCTAACTGATGTTTTTTATAGATGCCTTCAGGACTTATCTTTTCATTTTTCAACTCACTGTTCTGGCTGGATATCGTAATGATGAACTGGCATCAATCTATTGTTATTTTTGAAGTATGTGACTTCTACCTTGTTTGGCAGAAAGGATGTGTAAGGTTCTCATAACTTATCTTGTTGGAACTTGTAAAGTGATTTTCCAATTTATGAATATAAGCTCCTAACAACTTATTTGGTTGAAAAAATGATCATTTTAGGTTATGTATGTATAATAAAAATTTGGAATTCAATGATAGGGTAATGCTAGGATTACTAGGAATTCAAAGCAAGTAGTAATTTTACTTCTAATTATGCATGGTGATTTTAATTGAATTGATTTAAGAGAATGGGCTGCTTGATGATTTCTTTTGAAAAATTATATTAGCGTTTTTGTTTCATTTATTTTTTTTTCTTATTTAAAATACGAAGAACAAATAAAATTTTTATATTACCTTAACATATTTTTTTGACAGAAAAATAATGTCTAAAATATATAATGTGCTAACTGGTTAAAAAATTAAAGATGAAAAATGTGATCAAAATATTATGAATGTAAATATTATAATTTTAAAACATTAAGGACTTTTGATACAATTAATAATATGAAGAACTTCCACTTTAAAGGTATTTCAAAAATAATTTATCTACCCCCTCAAAAAAAAAATTATCTTCATTAATTATCAAGAAAATATGAATAGTCCATCAAAAAAAAGATAAAAGAAAATATGGATAGATTTTTTCCCTAGAGATCAGAGTCTAGCTAGTCAGATACCCCCCCCTCCCCCACCAAATGAGTAATTCATAATGTTTGGCTACCAATGAAAAACACTTCAGATTTATTAATCAATTTAAATTTCAGCTTTTGACACATGACAACACCACATTTAATTAAATATTTGATTTGATTTAAATTCTTACATCATTTTAATCATTACATCCATATAGTACAATCAAATCTCGACACTTATATAAAATATGAATTTTAAATATATTTATAAATTCACCCATTTATAATTGGTTACCAAACAAACCCATTATGTCGTTCTACTTGTTCAAAGGTACACTTAAGAGTGCAGGTGTCTCTTACTTGTTTATTTGTTTTTAATTTAAGGTTTTAAATTCTCTAGTTCATTCAAAATTATTAGTGCTATTGCGTGCAAAATATATATATATATATATCAGTAATGTTCAAGCACGTTTCGTAAGTTTTGTTATAAAAATTTTTATCTCATGTGGTATGTATTGATGCACGCTACATGGATTTGAGATACATGTGGCGTGCATCAATACATGCTATATAGGGTAGGGGACTTTGTAATAAAACCTTTGAAGGGTGCTTAAATATTTTCCATATATATATATATATATATTAGTGCTAATATCTCTAAATCTCCAACGTATTTTCTTAAATATGTAAAAGTGTTCTTTTTTCTTTTCCTTTTTTTGTTTTGTTTTTTTTTTTTTTTTGGGAAGGGAAAAAAAGTGTACTTAGGAAGCACCTACAACCTTTTCTTTTATTTTTTTTTTTTTTTGGCGGGGGAGGTGGCTTATTTTTAAAATATAAATGAATGGTAGTACGGTACCATGATAGCGGCATGGCCCCGAATAAAGAATTGCATATCATACTAGCTTGTATATAGGGATGACAACTGAATGAGTATTACCCGATACACGCACGTACTCGCCTCAAACAGGGCGGGTACCATTAACTATTGGGGCGGGTACGGGGTGAAAGATTTCGCCCAGAAGTCTTATCGGGTTGGGGGTCGAGTAATAGCCGCCCCAACCTGATACCCGATTTATTTTTTTAATTTTTTTTAGAGAAAAATTTTAAATATAAGTAGTGAGTTGGTAAGAATTTGATCCCAAGTACATAAAATGGAAACAAGAAACCTTAATCATCCCAACTAGTACTATTTTTGTTGAATTTTTAACGAACCTTAATAATTAATTTATTCAAATTTTGAGTTTTCTTAAAATAAAAAAAAAACTAATTTAAAGACAAACCAAACTCTCCCCCTAATTCAACTCCCCTCCTCTTGTCTCCATCTCTGTCTCTGTCCAATTCAAACCCTTCAAGTCTCCACTAGTCCACCCAATCCTAAAGTCTCCGTCGCCTCGCCGCGCCGTTCTGTTTTTTTATTTATTTAAAAATTTTTTCCTTAACAGTGCGGGTAACGGGTAATTTTTTGTATCCACCCTGTACCCGACGGGTATGAGGTGGGTAGGGGGGGGAGACATACCCACCCCGAACCCCCCTCCCCCAGTTGCCATCCCCACTTGTATACCCAATTAACTGGATAAGACTAGTACATATCGGTCTGGGTATATGAAATATCTTTTCCATACCTAATTTTCCCCTTTAGTATTGTAAAATCAAAGAGGAATTAATATATGCTATATTTTGGAAAGATATATGGTATTAATTGTTAATACATATTTCTCCTTTTGTGAGATTATTATTAAGATACTTCTTTATCAAAGTGAATACATTTCCATATTTAAATATCACATACTCTTTTCCATTATTTGCATGGCATATCTTGCACATAACGAGGATCGTGACTTGACCAAGTTAGTCATGGTCTCCCGTTATACGTCTGATGATATTATCCACCAGATACACACATCGACGCAAGTTATACCACCAATGAGCAACTTGATGCCATGGGAAGTATTGGACAAAGCAAACAAAACCTTTGTAGACTCATAAATGTTACATCAATTGATATGGAGAATGATGATATCTTTGATTTATCTAGTGATGTATTAAGATATAAAATTTCATTCGGATCATGATACACGTACTACTCTTTCTATAATTTTTGTATAATTTGCACACATGGCAGAAATCCATTAATTCATGCACAAACATTAAAATACAAGATTCCACAAGATATATAAAGATTTATCCATTTCATTCTTGATAGAAAAATACCTAAGGCGCCCACCTGCTAACTTATTTTAATGAGAAATAAGAGAGATAACGAGTGAAATTGAATTATAGAGAGTTATGCAGTATATGTGAGCCCATAAAATATGTGAATATCATTGGTTTGATCAAATTTTATTTAAAAATAGAATTGATTTGCAAACTTACATCATCAATCCAGTTAGCTGGTAAAAAACATGGTACAATTCATTAGAGTGTCTCATGATAGAGGTCAAGGGAATGCCCCCTCTAGCTTCTAATGTGCATATAACAGATATGACCAACATGAATACTGTTTTAAACTTCAAATTCCGAAATGCAAAACATCATATACCAAAAATAAGAGGAATTCAAGAACAAATTCAAAAAACAAAATCTTAAGATAGATATATCAACGTTAAACTGTGTGAGATGCAACTAAGACACAAACACATACATACCAATAATGAAAACCACATAGATGACTATATCAAGCGGCATTAAATTTTCGGCTTGTTCTTCATTTTAATGTTGTGGATCCATCGTCCAATATAGTGAAAGATGTTGGTTAATTTTTAGATTTCTTGCGGATGTTCTTTACCCAAGCGAGGCTCAATATTTTCTTTCCCCACTTGCCTTTATCGGTGTTCTTGGCCTTCTTGTCATTTTCCTTGGACCCCGGGAGAGGTTCAGGATCCCACTGATCTGCCCACGATTGTCCATCAGAGTTGTAGATGTCCATTTCTGTTGTGCTTTCCTCAGACAATTCTAACGGGAGGGGAGATGTAAATTTAACATTCCCTCTAATAATAATTACACCTATTGAGCACGAGATTTACTCCTGTCCATTATTCTTGACTTGCTTTCCATCACCGATCTCAATTTTTTTTACCTCTATCCATTCCAAGCCTCAAACTGGCAGTGGAAATGGTTTCTTCCACCAATTGACTCTAAATTTAAATGCATTTTGACTTAAATTCTAGTTCTAATTTAACTCACAAGGAGCCCAAAGACCTACAAATTTTGTCCTCGTTAACTTTAAATTCATAGCATGATTTTATGGAAGAGTTTGCACCTAAATTTTTAAGTTAAGAACTCTAACCGTTAGTATACAGAAAGTTTAGCGGGATACTAGAATGTTTATCATAACAATTACACCTATTGAGAACGAGTGTTAGTTTGATTTGTATGAATACAAATATAAAAAGATGTGTTTATTTTCCTCCTGAATGATTGAAAAACAAAAATTTCTATCTACTCGTTTCTATCTTCAGAAAATCATCCTTCTCTCACAAAATCATTTATTTCTCTTGCAATGTTACCATCAGATTGTACCATATTAAAACCGTGTAATAGAAAAATAAAAAATAAAAAGGGACCGGGGGCCCCGGGGGGGGGGGTTTAATAAGCTCAATATCTTGGAAGTGATTCATCATTCCTCTTGCAATTGAATTGTTGTGTGACCAAAAACAACAGTCTCGAGGGCACAAATACTTGTCTCCCTTCTTCCTGCACTCTATACTGAAAAAGGAAACCCAAAATCCCCTAGGATTCTCACCTTTCCTTTCCAACCAAAAAAAACCATGTACATGTCTAATAAACCTCCGCAAGAAGCTATTGATTTCTACAAGAAGCAAGAATCCAATCAAAACAACATGTTAATCCAAGTTCCGTCTACACACCACCTCATCACAACCGCCGCTGACGCCACAGCCGCCGCCAACAGCGCTGGGGGCGAGGAAAACGCTATAAATGAAAACTCAGTCAACCCATCATTCTCATATGACAGAAAATCTACCGCCCTGAAGAAACGGGCGGAGACCTGGGTTCAAGAAGAGACGAGGACCCTCATATCCCTTCGCCGAGAAATTGATTCTTCGTTCAACACCTCAAAATCCAATAAACATTTGTGGGACCAGATTTCAATGAAAATGAAAGAGAGGGGTTTTGATAGATCCCCAACCATGTGCACCGACAAGTGGAGGAACTTATTGAAGGAGTTCAAGAAAGCTAAGCAGAATCAAGAAAGTAGCCAAGATAGTAATGGAAATAGTTCTGCCAAGATGTCTTATTACAAGGAAATTGAGGAGATTATGAGAGAAAGGAGCAAGAATGAAGCTGGTTACAAGAGTCCCACACCATCTAATGCTGCTACGGCCGGTTCTAAACTCGAAGCCTTTTTACAATTCACCGATAAAGGTATTCATCTTTTCCCTTTTTGCGGTATTAATTTCTAATTCTTGATGAGAATGTAGTAAATGTGCAGTGTTGGAAGTGGGTCCTTTTAATTGGTTTGCTTGGTTATGATACTTCTGCTTTCAGCGCTAATTTCTTAATGCATATTTCTGATAAAGGGAAAGATGAAGAAATTGGTAGTTTTCTAATTTCTTTTGGTTTGATTCAGCAAAATTGGTGGAAACTGGAAATCTTAAAATGTCAGAAGTGAAAATTAGCTCTGCGTGTTTGGTGATGTTATAACTTAGAAGTTACTAAGAACCACCCCGCATTCCATCTTAAATCTGGTTTTCGTTTTGTATGTTTCCGAGAATGGGTATGCTTAAGTTTTCCATGACTGATTCACTTCCTTTCTTTTCTCTTTATAGGGTACAAGTTCAAACTTCTGAAAAGCCTGAATTGTTTCTTGCATTGTAACTGGTATAAAGTTCCATCTGGTCATCAGCAATGAACGGATATGGTGAATTGTACACTTATTTGACCTAGGCAAATTAGTAATGTGCTCTTTTGGGCCATTCATTTTCTTGGCAAGAAATTAGGGAACAGTTTGGTAACGAGAGCAGGAATGTGTTTGATTTATGCGTTCTGTATTTTTTTAATGTTGCAGTAGTGTTTGGTTGCTGTGAATTATGAAAATGAGCAAGAATGTGACAGGCG
The DNA here is from genome assembly GCA_963692815.1 of Nyctanthes arbor-tristis. Classification (NCBI taxonomy): domain Eukaryota; kingdom Viridiplantae; phylum Streptophyta; class Magnoliopsida; order Lamiales; family Oleaceae; genus Nyctanthes; species Nyctanthes arbor-tristis. Next base: position 13,721 of record CAVNYN010257150.1, on the reverse strand, counting down.
TTCCTTTCTATGTTGTCTGTAATTTGGAAGTGCTTGGAACTGATATCGTGTCACAAATAGGATTACTTAGCTTCCTCGTATATATCCATTTACTAGTTCTCTAACTCTGCATCTTCTGTGAATTAATTTGGAGAACCGTAATATGAATTTAAGATGATGGGTATTGAAATATTATACCTTTTGAAGTAGTTCATTCTTTTGCTAAACGTTCTTGATAGTAGCATGAATTTAAGTAACTTCTCAATATTTGGCTTTGCAGCTCTTGATGACCCTGGCATTACTTTTGGACCTGTTGAAGGTAAGTTTACTGTTAGCTTTTTGTAAATGTTTCATTCATATCGATATCTTTGAACTTCAGTTTGAAGTCAATTATTCGTATTTGTCTATATGGAAGAATTGGTTAATAAAGTTCTAAAAGATTAGAGTTAAAAAATATTTGGTATTTGATTTTATTTGGTATTTGATTTTATTGCATAAAGAAACTCTATGTTCATTTTTGCTTGATGTGTTATAAGTATAACACGTGTGCAGCTAATCTAACGTAACATTTTCTCTTAAAAAGGAAAACTTTATGAACAGCCTAGTCAAGGATGGCTGCCGAAGGGAAGAACCCCCCTTCCCCTTTTTCTCTTGTTTGTGGAGTTATCATTAAAAATCTGGAATTATATCAGGGAGTATTATCTATGTACTATAAGCTTCCACCATAGAAGCTCGTGCATTGGATTTTGTTTATGTCTTAGTAGTGGATAGACTGTTCTTATTTTCTTTTATATGCCATTTATAGCTTCGAATTTAATTCTCAGCATAAATATGTAAGGATCTGATGTTGAGGTATAAACAAAAACTCATTAGTGGATTTCAGTATTTGAATAAACAATAATTTTCTACACCCATGTATCCACATGGCGTGCATACATGCAGCCACATGAGACATTGGGTGCCATAAACGGAGCACATATGCTATGATGCTCGTAGTCGGGTACAGGTGTATATCTGAGTGTCGAGTCCTTCATTTTCAAAAATTTAGAATACGGGGACACGGCTAAAGAGCATCCAAATTTTAGAAAAAATTCATGAATCCTACTTATAAACTTAAAATTGACTTTGGAAATTCATATTTTGATGGTTTTATATGCATTTTAGGGGGATAAAAAGGATCTTCTCTTAACCTTGATGGTATAAATAATTTTCTTTTAACTTAAAGGATCCAAGAAGGATCCAATACCCTTATCCCATATCTGAGTGACTGACACGGGTACTCCTCCTAAAGTGAAGGGTCCAAAAAACATAGCCCATATGTGTGTTAGAAAATTTTCATTTGAATAAATGCTAAAGAGGTAACCTATCAAGAAACTCTACAATGATGTGATTCAAATTGATGATATGAAGTGCTCTCCGATCTTCATTTCATTGTGTTCTGGCCCTTTTACGTGTTAGTTTAACTGCATGAAGGTTCTTTCTTTACACACTTCTAACAAATGATAGTGCCTGTCATTTTTCACTAAAACCTTGGCGTACAGCTAACGGCAGGTCAACTGTCAATTTGGAAAGACGTTCAGATCATGATGGGCATCCGCTTGCGATTACTGCTACTGATGCTGTTGGAGCAAGTGGCGTTTCTCCTTGGAACTGGAGAGAAACTCCTGGTAGTGGTCAGTCGTCAAACTGCTTTGTAGAATCTAGTGAATTTGTTCTATCATGCGGTTTTGATTTTTATAGAGCTTTATCATGCTAAGAAATTGCTACACAATCTATGGCTTTGGTTTTGCTAATGAATCCCTGCATTAAATTGAGCATATTTTTATCCAACCTTTCATTATAGTTGCACAATCGTACTAGTATGTTAAATTGTGATGTGACCCCTTGCACCTACAACTTTGTAGAACATTGTGATGTAAAGAAAATTGCTCCTAACCTATGGCTTTGATTGCAACTGAATCCCATCCTTAAATTGACCAAATCAGTCTCCAAACTTTCATTATAGTTGAAGAATTGTATTAGTATGTTAAATCCATTATGTGCCCCTCGCATCTACAACTTTATGGAGTTAAAGTTTCCTTTCCAACTCAGACAAAAATTTTGAATCAGACAAGATTTGTTGAGGAGTCTGACAATTTAACAAAGACTCAAAAGGTTTTTGTCATTCTGAACCTATTTTGCAACTATGTAATAGGGAAAGTTGGGGGGCTAGTTGCTCTTTTTTTTGGGGGGAACCGACTTACTTCGTGAATAACTACATCATACTTTTCACCTTTTGTTTAAATTTTGATCGGCCGTTTTATTTTTTTAATTATTATTTTGGGGACAGGTAAGCAAAGTCAATCGTATGATGGGAGAGTGATAACTGTGAAATTAGGGGAGTACACAAAGAGAATAGGGATCGATGGAACTGCTGATGCCATCAAGGAAACCATTAAATCTGCTTTTAGGTTGAGAACAAAGCGTGCATTTTGGTTGGAGGATGAAGATGGTGTAGTACGGACACTTGACAGAGATATGCCCTTGGGAAATTACACTCTTCATGTTGATGAAGGTAGAGTATAGAACATCTTCAATTGGTTTCCATATTTTTATTCTTGATTTGTTGTTAAATACAATTCATTCACATCATACAAAATTCTTCTGATAACAGTATTCTTGCTTATATCGAAGTCAGAATATTATTAGCCATGTTGTTCTAGGATGATACTGACATAAGTTGAGAAGCTATTGGGGTTAATTTTAGCCAACTAATAGCTTACCTTATAGCTTTACTCCTGTTTGCAGGCCTTACTATAAAGTGTCTGTATGAAGATGCAGATCACTTGTCAACTCACGCCGACGAAAAGACCTTTTACAGTGAAGAAGATTTCCGTGAATTCCTGTCTCGACGTGGCTGGATATGTTTGAGAGAGTTCAATGGGTACCGCAATATTGATAGCATGGACGAGCTCTGCCCTGGATCTGTATACCGGGGTATAAATTGAGAAGAAACTCTAGTGTCAACATTTACAATCAAAGCTCATTTTGGATGGCAGTCTATAAGTAGCTAAAGTAAATAGAAGTATCACCACCCGGCATGATGCTGTTGAAATGTATACATTTTTTGACATTCTCTCTGGCGTAGAATGTTTTCTCATAACTGTGGGATTGGTTTCTTGTAGAAACTACTGTTCTGTGCTAGAATGTTTTGTCAAAACTGTGTAACTGGCTTCTTGTAGAAATTACCGCTCATTATAGTGATGTCTATAACCATTTACCTTGCGTCATTTTATGCACAAATGATTTGCTAAGATTATCCGTGAGCAGTATTAGTGTTGGGGAAAAGAGGAGGGGGGAATACTTTTACATTTTTCAACCCAAATATAGGATTTTCCACTCCCAACACATCTTAACATTATTTAGGTACAGTGGAAGAGTGGGAGAAAACCCAAATATAGGTATTTTCCCCCAACATTAATCATGGTTTTAACGGTATACTTGTGACGTGTTGAGTTGATTGTGGCTATACACGATTCAAGAGAGAGCCGTGTTTAGGTGAGTCAACTGAAGGAAGGAAAAATTTCACGTATTTCAAAGGTATCGAGTTTCGTACTCCAGAAAAATGAGAAAAGGTTAAGTGCATACGAGTTTATTTTTATTATTATTATTTTATTTTTTTTGAAATTACGAGTTTAATTTTTTTGTGTAATTACGATAGGCACTTGGAGTTTAATTTTTTGTTTAATTAGGATAGGCACTTGCACACATTTATCTTATTTTTATTTACTATGAGTACCGTTTGGTACTCACGAGAGTCGGTAGAGAGCTTGTACATGATCGCCTTATTGGTGCAATTGCAAGGCACTCTACTCTAAACTTGTCTGGGCCACATATATTCTTAGAGTCTAAAAAACTCATTAGATACTAAAAGAGAAACGATGAAATTTAGAAGTTCACAGTTTTTTAGATAGAACACATAAGTTTGAAATTTCTTGTATTACAACCCTTGAGAACTCTTTTTACAGGCGAATGAGAGGCCTTGACGATAGACAGACAAGATGCATGTGTGGTCTTATTCTATTCACTATTTTATAGGAAGCATCCTTCAATCGTACGATAATTGATAATAAACGACGACTCAACATAATTGTATGCTAGTACTAAAAGAAAATAAATGAGTTAAAAATATTTTAAAAGTAGTACGTGGATCCGAGCACGTCTGACTTCAGATCAGAAGGTTGCGTGTTCGATTCACGTCGGCTTCAATTTCCATCTTGCTTGAAAATTTTCATTTTGCCTCTTTTGCCAATCTTCACGGGGCTGCTATTACTTCCTCCAACTTTGTTTCCAATTCCTTAGCAGATTTTGTCAAATGTTAACAAAAACTCGTCTTTGCGGTTTGCAATTTTACACAATCTTTTTGGTAACAAAATTTGGTTTACGAAACACTTGTGACGTTCTTCTAAGAAATTAGTGTTAAGGGAAATACTCTTTTTATTGCATTGATAATTCAATTTACCTCAATTCTCTCCTGGCTTCCGCATATTACTCGTAGAAATAGTAAAAGATTCACATGCAATATCACTCCTCCTGGCTCGTTCTCACTGTGGTTGGGGAATATAAACTTAGTTACTTTAATTTTCAGCATCTCTTTGTTAAGTTTTATTGTTTTTGTTCTAATTTAAAGCACTTGCATTGTTGTAAATGGCAATTGGCACAATTTTACCTTTATTATTATTGTTGTTATATATTGTTTGAAAATCAACAATTCCAGAGAGACGTGTGTTTGATATAAAAGAGTGACATGTTTAATTGACTATCATATATTGAGTGATTGTTAATCTTCAAATCAACAGCGTACATGTTTAAGGATTACCAACTAATCCATGTCACTATAGAGAAATGTCTCCCTAAAATTACTCTATATCTATGTCAAATGGACAGACAATATAAATAAAAATCTTAAGTCAAATAATGGAGGACAACTTTGAAAAATACGATTACATCACGTAACTAAACAAGTGTTTATTAAAGTCCCCACACAAAAATAACAATAAACCAAACAATCTGTTACAAAATGGTTCCATGAGACCTCAGAAGGAGGGACATTGGTTTTGTCTCTAAAAATCCCAACACAATCACAAACCAAAAAATAAGTTACACCAAACAGTACGTTATGAAATAGGTTCTAAGAGGCTAAAAACATAGGCCAAATCACTACAAGATGCCCAAAGCTACACTAAACTTTAAGTTACAAAATAGGCTCTATGAGACTAAGAAAGAGAGGCCAAATCACAAGAAGATACTCAACCATAGTAAGTTGGATACTGAACCACAGTACGTTCCACCAAACTTAAGATACAAAATAGGTTCGAAGAGACTAAAAAAGAGAGGCCAAATCACTAATAAGATGCCCAACCACAATAAGTAACACCAAACTTTAAGTTATAAATATAGTTTCTAAGGGGCTAGAAAAGAGAGGCCAAATCACAAGAAGATGCCGAACCACAATGACAAGTCTTGAAATTCAGCTTAAACAATATATAACATCATAGCCTTGCACTATGTTCTGCCCCCTGCCTTATTGTTGAAGCCTCTTCCTTTTGATGAAAGCAACGAAAATACAGAGTGAAGTCGACAATAAATTGATACGTAAAAAACATAAGTATAACTTGCTCATACAATAATTTAAAACAACTGAAAATTAAACATAAATTATCCCAAACTTCATATGTCATACAAAATGCAGATATTTTATAACAAATTAATATGCATGTTATAAGAAATACTTAATAATTAAACATTCTAACCTTTCTTTGCTCATATGAAGTGAAATAAGGGTCTCCATGCAAATATATGCACACATAGTATCACGATCAGCAATAACACTTCTCCATACAAATTCTCCATCTTGTAAAGGACCACTTTTTCTTCCCATGCCTGATATTCATATATCATGATCGCACCATCCTCAAACAAATATGTGGGCATGAATACGATGGAATGGAGATCACTTTTTGAAATAGAAAGTATTTTCTTCAGAGATTGCAAAACGCCATATTCTTCCATCAGCCATATATTAACAAAGAATATAGACTCTTTGAACAAACAAAGCTTTTCCCTCGATACACATACAGTTGGAATTTGAGTATTTCACGTGCAACGCAGTTCTGGTAATGTAAACCTTCTAAACCTTTCGTTTGCTGGGAAGGGAACTCGAGCTTCAAAGAAAGATATTGTTATCTTGTTCCTAGGATGTGGGTATTCTTGGTTTCCCCAGCATTTGATTATATTGGGTATTCAAAAGAAAGATTTGGATATTTCAAATGAGGTTATTACAAGAATGAAGAAAGATTTCAGCAAATAAGCCGACTATGATTTGGAAACGCGAGATCATGGATGACATGAAGGAGGTTCGCTTGATGTTTTCAACATGGTGCTTGGATATATTTTGACTTACATGTGTTGTAATAGATTTGGAAAGGAATTCTCTTTTTAAATCCATGATTATATTCTTTATTTATGATATTTTTTTTGGGAAAATTATATTTTCTGAAAATATATAATTAAATATTTAACACTTATCTTTACTTATTTATATATAATTCTTGAGGTCATTGACAATATCCCAATCAAGATACAAGTGGTCTAGTTGAGAATTTGTTTATCTATTCTATTATTTTTCTTTCAAATTCAACTATCGTATTTATCTTCTCAGATTTTGTATTTTTTGCATTGAAATATTGAGCATGCCCTTTTTCTTCGTTCTAGAAAACTTGAGAAGTTGCATGATATGCTTAGTGTTTCCGATAGTTTTCTTCGTTTAGCTATGTCATTTTTTCATTGACTCGATTTTAAGTCTATACTTTGGCAATTGTCGCTTCTTATCTGGTCCACTTTGTAACAGTTGTGAATTCAATTGAATTTCCAGATGGGAACTTTAATGTGATAATTGACAAAGCAACAATGGATTTCATAAGCTCGATTGTTGATGTTGATGGCCCAGTAAGTGAGCAATTTAAAGATGAAGTAGCAACATTAGAGTTTTTAAAAGATCACTTATATAAGATAATTAACTTTATGTATACTTAATTTTAAAGACACTTATTACTTACTATAACTTATATTACAAGGTTTGAAGGTTGTTAAAAGATGGTGGAAATTTTATCTATTTCGTGCAACTTGACCCATTTGAAAAACAACATATAGATATAATTATTTTGATGGTGAATAACTTGTTGCTAGGTTTCTATACTGGAATTCTATGTTTTACATATAATGAATATTACCTCACATAACATTTTTCCTTTTTTATATAACTCTTGCAGAATTTTTTGGTCCCACTTTCATGTCGGATGGGAAGTAAAGATCTTTGGTCTGGACATAATTTCAAATGGTACTATGGTGATGACTATGACAGTTTTTAGGAAGAACACTTCTGACACATGTTCTCGAATAAATTGGTGCATTGATGGATTATTTCACCAACCTCTTATTGGAGAGGTATGTTGTATCAACACATTCTTTCTTTTACACTTCGCCGTGTGGTAGAGTAATTTTCCATGTGCACATTACAAAGTGCAAAACATAATAATATATTTCATAAGCAATTTTATCATTCTTTTGAAAGCCTGATTCGATCTCATGACATGATTCAGACTATCCAATTTTTTGAAGTTATTGAGATGGCAAATGAGGAACGTGAGATGGCAAATGAGGAACGTGAATTCCCCACTATTTTCTCACCCATAGATATCAAAAAGGTGAGATTCCCCACTATGCGTTCACACTAAGAATGGGCGTTCTCCGCGTTTCGGCTTTGTCTTCGATATTTGGGCAGGAAACGGCGAGAACGATGTGTTGACATTTTCTGTTTTCTTTAGTAGATAAGGAGGCCGTTCTCGGGGAAGCGTTTTTTAAATGCTCAACAGAACGCATTTTTCCCGTTTTCTCAGAATGAAAATAGAAAACACGCTGAAAATGCCAAATAGAACGGCACCTAGTGTTTTTGCATGGGAGAGGGAAGTATTAGGTGGCTGCCAAGACCTCAACCAAACTTAGTCCCACCACCCCCAACCCAAACCAAAAAAGACGTGGGCCCCACCCAAGAAAAAAATTAATTTTCAGATGCATCTCACACCCCCCAACACCCCCCCCCCCAAAAAAACCCCTTCTACCCAGAATGCGAAAACACCCCCTCCCCCGATCTCAACCTTCTATGATCGCTCCAACACCTCCATCCGCCGAACCGGACACAAACCGCCGGCGAACTTGGAGCCAACAAATCAGAACACGAAAATTAATCATTCTACTTCTAAAAGATTTTAAGTTTGTTTACTAATTTTTGTGGGAAGCAGAGATATTGAATATATGCGAACTCAGTTCGCTTCTTAGTAAATAAACACTATAGAGAGGGAAGAGGGGAACCAAAGAACATCAAAGGCAATGGGTGAATACATGCTTAGAAATCCCCTGCCTTCTTAGAAATCCCATATAAAATTACAATCAAAGACAACTGCACAAACTACTTTCCTCTTAATTAAATATTTCTCTCCTTCCCATTCCACCCCCTCCCCTGTCTATTCCTTCACTCTCCTTCTCTTCCTTCTTTTCTTTCCTTCTATTCTGTTTGTACAGCATTCTACGTCAAAGTTGGTATCAGATAATTGTTTCATTTGACCAAATAATTGTTTCAAAGACAAATTTGATTGGAAGAAAGTAGTTTACAGCAATCATAATCCAAATCCTGACTCTACCAGCCACTGCCTCATCGCGTTCGTTCCACCATACACCACTATTTTCAACCCCATAACCTGCCATCCACCATCAACCTTCACCCACAAAATCTAGAAAGCATCAGTAAAAGAAAAAGCTTGTTCCCTGCTTTATGCAGTTCTTGTTTTAGCTACTGGTTCAAATAAAGAAGGATTATATTCCTGCTTTGTTTAGTTTCTGCTAATTTAGAAAACAAAAAGGAACAAGAAACAGAAGAGGACTTTACTGTCAATTACTGCAAGCTAAACACGCAACTTCCTTTAAAAAGCAGACAAAATTAAACTCCAAGTCCAGCATATCAACCATGTCTTTTTACTCTGCCTAAAAGTAACTTGCATTTACCTGCATTGTTGACCCAAGGCTCCGGCCCGGCAGAAATTGAGGTGGGAGTGGCGGCCGAACGGCGGGCGGGCGACAGAAATGATTGGGGGCGGGTGGGTTTTTTTGGGAAGTTATTCCTCCGTCGCCGGCGGTTGCGTCCGGTCCGGCAGGTTTTGGGCCGATCGACAGAAGGGTGGGTTGCGGGGTGGTTGCGTTCTGCCTGAAAGGGGTAGTTTTTTTCTGAGACGGGGGTGGGTGGGGTGGGTTTTTTCTGGTGGGTAATCCCTCCGTCGCCGGCGGTTCCTGTCCGGTCTAGCGGGTGTCGGTGTCGGGGGCGATCACGTAAGTTTGAGTGGGTTGGGGGTGGTCGTTCTCGCTGAAAAGGGCATTTTTTTTGGGAGGCGGGGGTATGTATCTGTCAATTTTTCCTAGGGTTGGATGGGACCTACCTTTTTTTTATATATGGTTGGGGGTGGTAAGTTTTGATTGAGGTGGCTTGGGGCCTTTGTCCACTTAGGCAGCCAGCTAATACTTCCCTCTCCAATACAAAAACACTAGCGTTTGTGTAGAAAAATTGCAACTATTGTGATAAATTGAAATTTAGGTCCGTTTGGTTTATATTATAATTAGATTGTGTTATAATATATTTTTAAAATTTGAATTTTTATGACACGTGTCTTAATGTGATTGGTTAAATTTTGTTGAAAAGTGAAAAAGTATAATTTGACGTGATAGAATTATAATATATTCATGTTATAACACGAACAAAACGGAGCCTTAAGTTTTGACGTTATAGTCTTTTCTTTACCAATGTTATTTGATTTATTTATTATTCAGCTCTAATAATGATCTTTTGCCTATTATTATGTCTTTAAACAGACCTTACGATGCACTGGTGGAAAAACTAGTATTGTTAAAAAAATATTGTTAGAAAATTCATCCCTAAACATTTACAGCCCTTAAATATATACACCTTACCTAAGCAATAAAGGCTTCAGCGTATTCTTGGAAAACAAATTTATATTCCATAATAGGCACCGTACAAACAAGCTTTAGTGTATGTTTGATTCGATTTATGATAATTGATTTATAAAGGAAAATTATAAAGAGGTGAAATGAGTGGTGTAGATTTAATATAAGTTTGAAATTTATAGTTATAAGTGATTAGTTGTCAAATCAGTATTAGGTGAGATTATAATGTATTCTAATGAAAAGTATCAAATAGGGGGCTTAATCCTTCAACTCCCACCACCCCCCGGGCAAAAAAAAAAAAAAAAAAAGCCTACTGCCAATTACCAAATTTTGTTAGAATTAACTATTTCAGAATATTTTTGGTCTCATAAAATATTCTATAAAGTGATTTGGGTACCGTCATCAAGACTCGAGATTGAAATTGCCAATTACTAAATTTTTGTAGAATTAACTTATTTCAGAATATATTCTAAGTAGTTTGGCAAAGCCTCCTCACCAATCAAATCAAACGCCACCCAAAAAAAAAGGGGGGGAAATTTCCCTTAACATAAAACTAAAATAAAAATTAAGAAGTCTTTTACCGGGAATTAAACGTGGTGGATCCGTCGCGCAATGGTTGCGCGTCTGACTCCAGATCAGAAGGTTGCGTGTTCGATTCACGTCGGGTTCAATTTTCTTTAACTTCAAAATTTTTCGTTTTGCCTCTTTCACCAATTATTTCCTGCAACTTTGTTTTCAATTCTTTAGCAGATTTTTTAAAGTATTGTAAAGGCAAAAATTTTTCCTTTTGCCTCTTTAACCAATTATTTCCTGCAACTTTGTTTTCAATTCTTTAGCGGATTTTGTTAAATGTTAACAAAAACTCGTCTTTGCGGTTTGCAATTTTACACAATCTTTTCGGTAACAAAATTTGGTTTCCGAAACACTTGTGACATTCTTCTCCAATATGGCACCGTTAGCAATCTCAGAGATTTCTACTTTGCAATCCCCAGATTTTTGGAAGCTATAAAAATTTATGCAGTCCCAGTCTCCCAGATCCACATTATTGCAGGCAATAACATCGAAAAGAAAAACTCAACATTTATAGAAGTTGTCTCTTTTACATTTCTAATAATAATGTTCTGAATAATGGAAAGCTTCTTCAACAACATAGGATCCGTAAAAAGGACATGTTCGGTTTGAATCAAATGAAATTCACGCTATCTAAAAGTAACCAAGAAAAGGATTGGTTACTTAAGCCATCTCCAACCCTCATGCTCTATTTTACAGTACCAGTACTCTAAAATACAATATAACAATCTTTATTTTAAAAAAATTCTCCAACCCACATGCTCTATATATTCTCTATAACTATTTTTTTCTATTTTTCTTTTATTTCCAACCATTAACATATTATGAAAAAATTAATAAGCATGCATCATATTAATAACCGATCACAATTAGATTCAAGCAAGGGGTAAACAATCCAAACACACGTGAAATGTTAAATAAAATTAAGAAAAAAAAAAAGAAACAAGGTAATGGTTGAGATTGGTCAAAAAAAAAAAAAAGCACAGCTTGAGACGTCAACTGTATAAAAAAAAAAGCTTGCAATGGCATTTCCGTAAATAAACGGAAATGCCATTTCATTTCCAGGCGCTTTTAGCGCAGCATTGGGCTCCATTTGATGCTCCAAAATGGAGTAATATGGAGTTTTACTCCATTTTGGAGCACCATTGGAGATGGCCTTACAAATTGAATTACAGAAAATGTGAATCAAATGATTCACTGAAGTTCACCCATTATTACAGTCATCAACAAAAAATCGAGAGACAGAAATGCTGCCAATTAACACTCGTCCCACTCATCGTTCTTGTATGATACCAGAGTGTCAACCTTGTGTATCTGCAGGGTAGGACAAACATCGGTTTAGACCACATAAAGGTACTAATTCTAAGTTTCTAACACTACAACGAGAATCAAGCTGCTACATCAGTTTGATAGTTTACCTTGGTATCGAAAGAATGTAATTTCACCATTTGTGGGTTCAAAATCAGTTTGGGGTCGCTCTCAATCCAAGTAAACGGTGCTGCTGCATCTCTGTCCGTGTATGCTAAAACATCAAAAACGCCTGCAGATACACAAGGAAAACTGAATTAACTATCTCGGATAGAAGAAACAATGATGACATTAAGTCACAACCTCAGAAGCAAGTTAGGAGACATATATGCAACAAGAAAATGACGCTGAACTTGATTTCCCAAAACGATGGAGGTAGACGTGTTCTCTCAAGTACGAAGTGCTTAGAAATGGAGACACGACATGGACACTGAAAGCAAAGAATTTTGGCCTGAAACGCCTAGAAATTTTCCTTGGATAAGTATGCCATTCTTTCATTAGTGTTTTCATAATTAATGCATTGATTGAAGATGTGGCATGTCGGACAGACTTGCAGAGGAAATGTTCCTCAAGTGTTTTAAATCAAAATAGTATACATAGATTGGACATGCAATGCACAATGCCTAAGTAGGAGGACCCATGCTTTGTTGGTCACCTTAATTACAAATAAAATCTTACAAGGTTCATCAAGGCATGGCAAGTAGGTGATGCTGGAAGCTATCTGCCTCATAATTGCCTGAATTTCCCTCATTATTTCTTTATCACATTTCTCCCTTGAATCTCTGAAAATCAAAATCCAATTTAGTGGAAATTCAAACCGGAGAATTTCCCTGTCCAAACAAATTATATACGACAATATGCACAGATTGAATTAGATTACCCCTTATCGACGACCTCACTATCAGTTTCGATGCTGAAATTCCACCTCTCTAAGACTTCACCGGTGGCCTTGCTCATGATCACCAGAACTACCCTCTGTAGTTTCCCAATTTCTAGCCACTCTTTGCGAAATCCAGAACTAATTAATTTAACGATCAATGAAACTATTAACAGCAGCATTGAAACTTACCAGAGAGCTGTGCGGTTAATTGTGAAATGAAAGATTTGACACCTTCATCTTGAGTCAGAAGCATTGGAAGCCCATATTTCTTGACCTTTGCAAAACTTTCTTCAGGATAAACTCCACGATTGTACAGAATACTAGATATTGTCCAATTACCCAAGTATTAGGCCAAAACAATTTTATAGAAAAAAAAGGAAAAAAGAAAATAAATCGGTATAAAAGGAATTTAGGGTTCTTACCTACTCGCTGCATAGCCTGAAAGGGCTCCAAAAAATACATAAAATAGTTAAGACTCCTGACGATCCACAAATCCTAAAAACGAAAGAAAAAAGATTCGCTGAGAAGGGCTCAAGGGCATACCGAAGAATTCACTGACAATAGCCGCTGATCCTCGGAGAGTGATTATGTCTTTTGTGGCAGTTCTTGAAGCCATAACGTCCCCCTTTGACTGCGTACAACTCAAATTCCGGTTTCCAAAAAATGCAAAGGGATAACTCAAAAATTGCGTTGATTTAAAGGTCGTGAAATGAGCGACCAGTTGAGGGATGGAAAGCAGAAATTTGGTATTGTTTGAATTTAAAAGGAGGATCAAAAATTACTTTGCGTTGCATCGGAGAAATTGCGTTGCAACGGCTAGTTCTTGATTTCTGAATGGAACGGCCCATCCCAACAGTTCAATATGCGCCAAAGTTGACACTTCAAGCCCAATCAACACCTTTTATATATATATATATATATATATATATATATA
>CAVNYN010257140.1:0-20698 GCA_963692815.1 Nyctanthes arbor-tristis | reverse complement strand
TCTTTGCTAGTGCCAAACATATGAATTGTATTTGGACAATGGAATGCAAAATGGATGCTTACCTTCTCAAAATATATTGTATTATGCATGTTAACCTCTTGGCTCTTATATGATATTTACACTGCGTCAGTTGATAAACTTTGCATTCAGATGTTCAAACTACGAGGTCATTCTAAATGCCTGTACTTTGAAATTTTAGGTAGTGCTGGTGATGTCTTAGAAGATGATCCGGTTGGAAGGCTAAAAGTTTTTGTGTATGAGCTTCCAAGCAAATACAACAAAAAGATATTACAAAAGGACCCACGATGCCTCACCCATATGTTTGCTGCTGAAATTTACATGCATCGCTTCCTTTTATCAAGCCCTGTCCGAACCCTTAATCCGGAGGAAGCAGATTGGTTCTACACACCTGTGTATACGACTTGTGACTTGACACCAAATGGTCTCCCTTTGCCATTCAAATCACCTCGCATGATGAGGAGTGCTATACAGCTTATTTCTTCCAACTGGCCTTACTGGAATAGAACTGAAGGGGCAGATCACTTCTTCATTGTGCCACATGATTTTGGCGCGTGCTTTCACTATCTGGTAAGAGATTTGATTGTCTATCTTTAGACCCACACACAATACAAAAGCTTGAAATCGCTTGTGAACTCATATGATATCCTTAATCCTATATCTAGAGCAATGGTGTGTAAGAATGAATTCATATTTTTTCTAATGTCCGGCCTATTTACTTTTTCCTATGCTCATTGCAGGAAGAAAAAGCCATAGAGAGAGGTATTCTTCCACTGCTACAGCGTGCTACTTTGGTTCAAACTTTTGGACAACGAAACCATGTTTGCTTAAACGAAGGCTCCATCACAATTCCTCCATATGCTCCTCCACAGAAGATGCAAGCCCATTTGATCCCTCCTAGCACTCCTCGGTCCATCTTCGTTTACTTCCGTGGTTTGTTTTATGATGTGGGAAACGACCCTGAAGGTGGCTATTATGCAAGGTATACTATTAGACCTGCATCTCCCAGATGTTTTACATGCAGTTGAAACTAAGTTGCACACGCACAGCACTGAAAACAAAATTATTGTGAAATTTCACTTTGTCTCCTTAAGTGACTGCCTAAATAACAGAAAAACCTAGTTTAAGTATCCGGTTTTGAACTTTACAGGGGTGCACGAGCATCAGTGTGGGAGAATTTTAAGAACAATCCTCTATTTGACATCTCAACAGAGCACCCAGCTACCTATTATGAAGACATGCAGAGGGCTGTCTTTTGTTTGTGTCCACTTGGATGGGCTCCATGGAGTCCTAGATTGGTCGAAGCAGTCATTTTTGGTTGCATCCCTGTAATCATAGCAGATGATATTGTCTTGCCATTTGCTGATGCAATTCCATGGGAAGAGATCGGGGTCTTTGTAGCTGAGGAGGATGTTCCTAAGTTGGACACAATTCTCACTTCAATTCCGATTGAAGAAATATTAAGAAAGCAGAGATTACTGGGTAACCCTTCAATGAAGCAGGCTATGTTGTTCCCACAACCCGCTCAGCCAAGGGACGCTTTCCATCAAATTCTGAACGGTCTTGCTCGTAAGTTGCCCCACGACAAGAGCGTATATCTGAAGCCAGGTGAGAAGATCCTCAACTGGACAGCCGGTCCAGTGGGTGACCTCAAACCTTGGTAGGAGCTGATTCTTGAATTCTTGGCACTCCCTGGCTCTGGCTTATCCTCGGGACCGTCTTGCATTGTAATGTTGATCGAAGACTAGTTCGTGTCTGGGTGAAGCCGCAAACCTGACCGACAATGGAAGTGTGTATTTGACTTGCATTTTTCAATCCTCTACCAGGTATAGGGTTTTTTATAGTCTTGAAAGTGATTTTGATTGGATTTGGACTCTGTTAAAAAGGGTTCTATACTCGTATGCTAGTTTGCTACAAGAGTTTTTGTAAGAAGATATGCTAGTTAATTCATCTTCTTTGGGCTTCTTTGTTTCTGTGCAAATGTCATCATGGTTTATTGCTGGCTCTGTCTGTTCGGTATGCTCATCGTTTCGGTTGAAAGCCTGAGACTGTATTGCCGGGCACGTTTGATGCCGTCGTCCGGCGGACAATGTACTCCCTTACTCCCTCAAGGCATGAAACTTAAACACAATTATCAGGAAGCGTCAAAATGGACTCTGAATTATTTCTTCAATATACAGCAATGAGATGGATATAAATCAATTTAATGCTAATCTTTAAACCAAAGCAAATTTATTTATTTATATGATAGATAATTAGGAAATAAAACTAGTTTATTTGTCTTAATTTAATATAAACTGAATTTATTAAGTAAGATATTAAATTTAATAATCTGTAATTTTGTTGGGCTAATTACACCTAACGTCTCTAACCTTTTAAATTTTTATCGATTATGTCATTAATCTTTAATTTTCCCTTTTACGTCCCCAACCTTTTAAAAGTGTTACATTTAAAGTCCTTGTGACGGAAAATGTCCATTCGACCGTTAAAATCGAAGGTATTTTAGTAAAATATAAAAAATTAATATTTTAATATTTAAAAAGAGGAAACCAAAAAAAAAAGGGTGGAACCCTCCAAAGCTGCCGAAATTGTTGCTATTATTTTCGACAGCCTAGGCTGTCAGAAAACACATAATTTAAAAAAAAATAAAAAGAAGAAGAAACTAATTGGACGGTAACTGGGCCGGGTTGGGTTGGAGGGTAAAATCGAGAATTCAAATGGAGGAGAACAAGTGGCGAGTCGGAGATTTGGGTCCTCTATCGATTTTCAGCTGAGACTTCTCACCTGAATATCCAATTGTTGTCGTCAACAAATTCCAATTCCATATCAGTCTCATCGAATTGGAGCCTGCGTAGCGGATTTGCGTGTGAATTGAGCCTGTAACAGTATGTGTACGGGCTCAGTTTCGGGTTCGGACTCTGATCCGGGTACAATCGGGTGGAGCAGGGTCGGAGGAGTCGTGCTGAAGACTCTGGTGCTAGTAGGCGGCGCGTTGTGGCTGAAGGGAATGACCAAGTCCACCACGCGCTGGGACCACTCTCGTATCGTCGCGCAGTCACTCGCCGGTGAAAAGGTTGCTTTTTGTTTTTCTAATTTTGGTCCTGTTACCTTTTCATGCGCGAATTTCTATAATTCGAGGAGTAATTTCGGTTTTCATTAGTGAAATTATTGAATCATTGGTAGTATTCGCGGGAGCAAGCGTCGAGAGACCCAGATAATTACTTCAATTTGAGGTACACGTTTTCTCCTATCCTGAATTTTAAGGTTGATCGATTTCTTCTGTATGTGAAAGCTTAATTCTTTTTCAACAATCAACAACATCGAATTCTTTTAAAATGTAATTGTAACGAGCTAAGAATTTTTTTAATTGATTTTTCAAATGAAGCATGATGATACGGTTGCTTCTTTAACTTAGTGAAATCAATAGTTCATTAAGTTTTAGTCTAGAGCATGACTTCAAATATGTTGCTGCAACATCTGGAAGCATGGGGAGTAGCAATTGAAATTTGTATTAAGAATCTCCCGTTGCAAGAATAGGACTCAACTCTACACTGTGCCAGGGAGATTGATGTTATCTTTTTTTTTTTTTAAATAAAAATCGAATTTTATTGATAGAAAACGAGCTACAAGACGCGCCCCATGATCCACACGGGTTAAAACAGACACGACACGAATTTTATCTGTTTTTTTTTTTTAAATAAAAACAGATTGATGTTATCTAACATTTAGCTTCTCTAATATTTTTCAAGGCCGAAGTTAATGTCTTAGAGAATTGGGAATATGTCATTATCTGTCATTTGGTTCAAATTCTGTATGTTCTTATTTCATCTTTTTCTCTAGATGGCTTTCATGCCCAGCAGCAGAGATGGTCGATGGTTCAAAAGTTTTGTATTTTGAACAGGTAAGGATTTGCGAATTATCTTGTTTCCCCCCTTTTTTCTCATCAGTTCTCTCTGCATTTGCAAAAGACTCAACTTTGCAATGGAATTTGCTTGCGTGCAGGCATTCTGGAGAACTCCTTATAAACCATTTCGCCAGGTACATTTGGCTTCTATTATCTGCAGCATCCAAATAGTTATCTTCTAGCACCAGCCCCAGCAGTAGACTGCTCTGGTTGCATTCTGATATTAATGCAGCAGTCTGCCCTGTCCAGTTTCATTGTCTCAAAATGGAAATGTAGTTTCTCACTTTCTCAATTGTTTTTGTTTTATTTTTTCCTGTCCAATCTTCCATTTCTATGTTTAATCCTCAAAGGCAAAATGTGGTATTGATATGTATAGAATTTAGATGGAAGAGATAGTAGAGAAGAAAATGACAGTATGAGGAAGAAGATAGAATTTATGTATGAGAAGAGAGGAGCAGGAGGAATGTGAGAAATAAAAGAGCAAGAAGGAGAGAGTTTTTCTGTAATTGTAATTCTCCTCTATCCCCAATACAATTGATTAAAATATATATATGTCTCTTAACTGCCTACTACCACTACAATAAAAGAAACCCCCCACTACTACAAATAAATAACCCACAAAATAACGAAAGGAAACTGGAGAAATAACTGCAATGAATCTATCATATGTTTCCTAATAATTTCTATCTTGCTTCTTCCACTTATTTAAAACTCTAACAGCTATCTTGATGCAGAGGTTTTTCATGGTTAAGCCTTGTCCAAAGGAGATGAAGTGTGATGTTGAGGTTAGTGTTTCCTTTTTTCTTTCCTTTTTTCGCCTTTTTTTTTTTTGGTGTTTGTTTTGTGTTTTGTGTTTTTTTATTTTTTATTTTTTTTGTTGGGGGGCCGGGGGGCGGGGGCGACCTACATCTCTCTCTTGCTCTCGCCCCCCCTCCTGGACCTGACGTTACTTGTCTGCTTAGTATTGCATTGCAATGTGATGCATTCATGCAAACTTTGTTGATGTTTTCCGTTGTTCTCTCTGTGCGTGTGAGGTCCTACATATGAAATGGAGTAAGTTCTAAATTTTGATCTGTTGCATGGCTATATGGTAGTTCTATTAAAGATTTTGGTCTGGTGCAGTTTTCTGTTCTCCTAGCTAGTCTCATCATATCAATTGAGGAACCAAATCTATTGGGAAATATTCTTGCTGTTTGTTGTATTTATCTATGTATTTGGCTGGTTACCCTGTTTGTGTTTAGTGTTCAACTGGGTTGGACGAAGTTCTTGATGGTATGGTAAATCAGAAGAAAAGAAGGTATTGCAACTGGGTCTTGGTTGTTAGGATTATTGATAAAGCTTTAATACCGGTGAGCTTTTGCATTGACATTTGGACTGTTATACTATAGTCTTTCTTTATACCAACTATGCTAACACTTCCATCAATGTATGCACTATATGCACGTACCTAAATTTCTGTTATCACGCTTTTCTATGATAAAAAAAGAAGAAAAAGTGAAATTCACTTCTGAGTAATACGTTGGTTACATATGTATTTAGATGTGTTGTTCTTTTCTTAATTTGAAGAAAAAGATATCTATTGTGAAAGTAAATTTTAGTTTTCTATCAAATTAAGCAACTTAGAGACTTTTACCAATACGATTATAGTTTTAGAACTATTTTTTTATAAATAAACTTTTTATGCTTAAGTCTAACCAAACAGCTTTGAAGTTGTGGTGCACCTAATTGGATAATTATATCTTCTGAAGATTATGATGGATTTTACCTACTTTCTTAAGCCTCGCCCAGACTTTGACAAGGAAACTTCCTGCTTATTTTGCAGTTTAGTACATATGCAATCAGGGATGCAGAGGAGTACAAGAATTTCTGTGATCGTCCAGAAGACCAGCGGCCACAACCTGAAGAAGTTATCGGGGTAAGCTTTCAGTTGTAGCTATGCTATGGATGCATTTTAGTCAACTATTTATATTCATTGGGAGATCATTCCAGACTGATGCCACTTTAGGCTGTCACCATCTGATTTGAATTCGAAGATCACATTATGACAACTTGCATGGCACTGTCATGTGGTAAAAAACCATTTTTCTCCTTTTCATGCCCTTTTGTTCCAGTTCTTCTGATACAAAAATAGAATGCTGAAAATTCTATTTCCGTTCTGTGACTTTCTTTTGTTTGCAAAGAAGGGAAAGGAGGTGGTGCATTGTGTTTTTCCTTTATTCCATAACCATAGTTTTGTTTCGTGTTACTGGAAAAGTAGAATGGAGAATATATTTCCTTTATATGCTCCTTTAGTACTTTTAAGTTTCTAGTGTCACCTTTCCCTTTACATCAAATGGATCACAACTTGCAAGCTCTCAACCTTACAACGGGAGAGGTTAGATTTTATACGTTGTAAGTAGGTAAGACTAGTCAGTTGGTTTATGCATTTAATTAGCCAGGTTACGATAGTGGTTGGAATTTTCAGAATGGTTAATTAAAGCATTGTGTGTTATGTGGGCGGCATTAAGTAGCCAGTGTACATTACATTGTGCAGATTGTGCAACACGAGATTAGATGTAAATACATTGAACATTAGCAAAGACCATATACTACTTTTATGGTATGCTTGGTGTCTGAAACATTGTCGCAGTGTTAATTCATCAAATTTTATCCGCAGGACATTTCTGAGCATTTAACCACCATTTATCTGAAACGCTGTGAAAGAGGAAAGCGCTGCTTATATGAAGGTTCAACACCAGCAGATGGATTCCCTAATACATGGGTATGCCTCTTGAATATGGTTGCTGTTCTAATGTGAAGGTTTTCTTTAATATTTCATCATGTTAAAACATTGTCAAATCGTTGGCACCTTCCTTGTGTTGTATAAATTGCAGAATGGTGCATCATACTCTACCTCAGAACTTGCAGTCCTGAAAAACAGTGAGATCCATACGTGGGATAGAGGCTACGATAGTGACGGAAACCAAGTAATGATTTTATCCGCCTATGATATGGTTATTATAGCATTTGCAGATTTTCTCAAAAACGTGGTGTGATCCTTGCATAACAACAAACTTCTTTTTTCCCTCGTTTTCACTCATTTACAGGTTTGGGGTGGAAAGGTAGGTCCATATGAGTTCAAACCTGCTCCTGCCACGAGTTTTAATGATATGCTATCTCCTTTTAGAACCTCTCTCAGCGCATAGAGGAAAGTACCGAGGAGCGATTTGACCTTCAAGAGCAGTCGCTTCAGAGATCAGCTACCACATATAGATTTGGCTTCTCATCGGTAGATATCAGCTTTTGTCCACTCTTCTATGTGTACTGGTCACAACATTTGTACAGAACAGGAGTTTTTCCCACCATCTCAAAACATAAACATATAAATGTATGCCCTTTTCCCTGGATTTATATCATTTCAGCACCTGCATCTACAAAGAAAACTGTAAGTTTATCCGTTTTTGGCCAGTTTGAACTATGGAAATAGTTTTAAGAAATTTTTACCCAAATGGATCGAACATGGATTGCAACAATTTGATAGACAACTCATTAATAAATAGCAATATTGATGCTAACCTGTCAAGGATGACGATTCTTTGAACTCATAAAGGCAAGTTGACACCCTAAAAATGCAAATATATATATATTCGACCAAAGAATTTGGAACCGTCAAAGAAATTGACAATCCACAAATTAATTCACGCCACAAAGAAATGGCCAAGTTTCTTGATAAGTGAAGGGTCTACGCGCAGCGCACCAAAAACACAATAAATTACGAGATCACATCTTAAAAAACAAACACAATCTATTATACAAAAACCTTTTTTTTTTCCCTTCCCCTCCCTTTCATTTTTCTCTTTTTTAAGGAAATTTCATTAATAAAATGTGATATCATCACATTATGAAACCAAGTAGAAAGATAGTCAGTCCAAAATACATCACACTCTATCAAAACCATCTTCGCAGCAAGATGATGCACCATCGCACCATGTGTACGTGGAATATGACGATCACACTTGCTAGTAATTAGAAGGTTCGTGACCTCTCTAATTAACAGAGCACTATGAGTATACTCTTCTTCATGAATTCTCTACAAACATCGCATTCCACACTCCCAAGTTGAATATTATGTGATGAAATCATAAACATATACGATGTTTGTTTTGGTATTACATTGCATGTATCTTCACATTGAACATTTCTAATGACAACATAATTTTTCAAGATCGAGAACTTCCATGTTTCATACTAATAATAAGAAGTGGCAAAAAATGAAGGAGGACTATTCAAGAAAAGTAAATAAATACACAGATAGTAACTTTCTTATTTTTCCTCAATTTTAAAAAAAAAAATTACTTTTCTTAAAAATTACTTACAAGTAGATTCTTATCACATTGGGAAGAGGAATATTTTAGAGTGCTTCTCTTATGAAACTCCCATGAGAAGCAGCACTAGTAGTTGGCAATTTGAATATCGGCTTCTTTTGCTCATTAACCTCTTGAAAGCAATAGTAAGGGGCTTGCCAATGTGGATATTCAAGCACCCTCCCAACTTCAAATGTTATAACATGGTTAACCATCCCTGCAATTGACATATTTACCAAATGTAATCAATTTCTCTTTTTGATATTGTTTTTCTCTTAAGAGATGCCTCATGATCAACCCAATCATAATTTGCTCCATGAGAGAGTTTTTTTTTTTTTTCTCCTAATTAATCCATCTTCTCTAGTAAAATTTTTCACGTTAATCAAACTAACGCTTGCTCGACTTCGCCAAGTATGATGTTGTGTTTTTGAAGTGGGTTGATCTCCTCCCATAGTGAGAAGAGATATGAAGCATCCATTTAATGTGGGACTACAACGTTAGCGCCACATCAACTTAGATGGTAATGTGAAAGTGCCATATTATCATTGATCTGCTGTGTAATGATGACATGATACTACGACATCACTCTTTGAGTTGATGTGGCTCTGGGATGACAGTGTCACATTAGATGATTTCTATGTTACTGATATATATACACAGAGAGAGGGAGGGGGGGGAGTTTCTAAAAACCTCTCAAAAGGCATTTTAACAAAACTTCTCATCACATATATAGTTTGTATAAATATACATTATGTGTTTTTTATACAAGTTAGATGGGATTAGAAGTTTTGTTTCGGAAAGGTTTAGAAAGGGGCCCCGTATATACCATTGTAGAAGGCCCAATAAACAGGTATTTGGGTAATGACGTCTTCATAGTACCAAACGAAGTCAAGTTTCTCCCACACATTACAGAGAAACCCATCCATGTAACGCTGGCCGAGATATTTTGCTCCGTCGACCCAGTTCGGCCGGGGAATTCCGACCGGGTACCGCACGGCATGGCAGTAAACTGGATCGGGATCCAATGTGAAGTAAAAGGAAGAACCATTGTGACGCTCTTCCGATCTTGTAAAGTTTTACTCCCAATTGCATCTGAAGTATTTCCACGTTTCGGCCGTTGGGAAAGTCGTACCATAGATCGGTAACTACGAGCTGTCCTTCGCTGTTGTTCCTAAGCAGAATTGAGTGGAATTGCAGCGGCCATGGCTTCGGAACGGGGTTTTCGGTCGATGCTACCGAGCAGAGGGAGTTCCAGAGAGCGATTGCAGAGATTAATGTGAGAAAAAAGTGGATGAGTTTGGGAGAAGATGACATGTTTTCTCTCCTTTTTTTTTTTTCCCTTATCCGGAATATCAAAGGTAGAATAAGAAGCTGTGGAGGAGATGATGTCTTACGGTATCTTTAAGGGTCGAATAAAACATTTGTAATTTTCCATTTTTGTTCATCTGCAGTTATGGATTCTACAAGGATACAAGTACAAGTTTGTCATTTTGATGAGTTGGGACGATTATGGAGACGAATAATTCTACTTGACCGAAGGAGACGATGAACAATTTGACAAAATAGATATATGACTCACGTGATTGTTATTTATTTTAAAATGATATACAACGTATTGAAAAATGGAATCTTGCCGTGTAATAGTTGTGTTTTACTTTTTGGTTCCCTCTTTGTTTAAATAACAGAGCTGGAGATGGAGATACATTAATAAGTAGATCTCTTGCACCGAATGTTTAATGCTGTAACAGCGTCAAAAAGTGATATATGGTATAATACTAACTATTGGTTTGAGTACATCACCACTCTTATAAATCATATCAACGACTTGTATTATACATACTATGTTTTTGGTGCTTGACTAAATTAGGAAATACGTAGACAATAGTAAAACAAAGTATCAATCTTATTTATGTTCCCAACAGCATTTCGTTGGTGGGGCTTTACAATGAGGTTTGTGAGCTTGTAAATATAGATTTTTTGTCTGTATGAAATAGAGATCATCAAAGTATTTGGTAAGTAGTTGGATTATTTGTCATATTATAATCAACTACGGGGTATTATTTTATTAGTTGTTTTTTCGTAAAAAGTAAAAATTGCAGTTCGACTTTTACTTTTTGATTTCGATCTGAAAAAAGTGAAACTAATGAAATAATATTGTGTGACAGATTATAATCTAAAAAAATAATCTAGATGTTAACCAAACACTTTGACGTGTCTCTTGACCCTAAGGTGGCTTATGTTATCAGATGTGAGAAGTTTGACTCGGATCGAAAAGTAAGGTGATATCCGTCCATCAGTGCCAGTGGAGAAGGCCTTCTTCGCGTGACTCTCTGAACAAACAGATCGGAAGAGCGTCGGTGAACTCGACAATTTACAAGTGACCGAAACAATAATCAATATAGTCTTGCAAAATGAAGATAGACAAAAATTCAAGATAGCCTAAATTGGCATTAAGCACTATTGATACTAATTATATTGATAATAAGTATTACATAGCATAGTGTTTCTTGCTGCTTCATTTATTATAACATGGATTATTAGAATTACACTAAACATTTAAAACCTGGAGAACACATACCAATGTGCCAATGTAATAAATATGACTAATGCCATCGTAATTTTTCAAGATGGAAACATGCATGTTTCATTCTGATTACAAGTGGCAGGAAATGAAGGTACTTATTCAAGAAAAGTAATAACATAAATAATAACTTACTTTTACTCAATACGAAAATTACTTATTTTAGAACCTATTCACTTATAATTAGATTCTCAAAGAACAATGGGAATAGGAATACTTGAGATTGGGAGTATTCCTCTCATCAAACTCCCATGAGAAGCAAAACTAGTTGGCATTTCAAGTTTTGGCTTTTTTTGCTCATTATCCTCTTGAAAGCAATAGACAGGGGCTTGCCAATATGGATCCTCAAGTGCTCTCCCCACTTCAAATGTCATAACATGAGCAATCATCCCTGCAATTTTAAGTACTTATCAATTGTAATCATTTTCTCTTTTCGATATATTTTATCGTAAAAGAAGCCTGTGATTCAATCAACTGATAGCACTTATTCGACTTAATCGAGCTAAGACAATATTTTAAACACCATAGAGCCGAGAGTGTGAGTCAAAATGAAGCTTACAAGGCTAAGCAAACTTCGGTAAAATAGAGTTTCAAATTTTAACGAGTTTAAGCGTAAAATAGAGTTTCAAACTTTAACGAGTTTAAGTGAGCTTCTTAGAATGCTATATATAGTGTGCAATTAGATTAATTTATTGGGTTAGCTGAGCTAAGGATCCAACCATATTGGTAAGCTTAGATGTGCCATTAGAACACAAACTGCAACTAAATCACTTTATCGAGTTAGTCTAGCTTAAGCAATCAACCATATTATTATTGAATAATGACCTGCTAGTAACACAAGTGTTGTTGAATATACCTGTGTAGAAAGCCCAATAAACAGGTCTTTTGGTAATGACATCTTCATAGTACCAAATGAAATCAACTTTCTCCCACACATTGCAAAGAAACCCATCCTTGTAATGTTGGCCGAGATAGTTCGCTCCGTCGAGCCAATTGGGCCGGAGAATTCCCACCGGAAAATGCTTGCTCCAGCAAATTTGATCAGAATCCAATGTGTAGAAATAGGAAGTGCCATTATTCCATTCCAAGTCGTAAAGTTTTGACCCCAGTTGGTTCTGAATTATGTTGAAGTTTCGGCCGTTGGGAAAATCGTACCACAGATCGACAATTTGAAGGAGTCCGTTGCTGTTGTTCATGAACAGAATTGAGTGGAACTGCAGCGGCCATGGCTTAGGAACCGGAGTCTCCGGCGATGCTAAGGCACCGGAGGAGTTCCAGAGAGGGATTGCAGAGACTACTGAGAGGAAAAAGTGGATAAATTTGGGAGAAAATGGAATGTTATCTCTCATTTTCTCTTTATCCGGAACACCAAGTTGGAACTGTGAGGTTGTGGAGGGACGATGATTTTCTTTTGTTGTTAGTGCAGTGCTGTGTTGAATGCCTACCGTAAAATTGAGATACAGAGTAAAAAAGATGATTGAAATGGAAAACATGACGAAAACATAGTTACCTATTACTTTTTTGAGTACGTAGGGGAGAAAAATTCAGTTCAATACTTCAATTGGCAATTATTTAATAAAATAAATTGACCGAAAAGAAAAACTTTGGCAAACAAATTTCCAAGAGTTTGATCTCATGCCACACATCTGATAGCGGTGAAAGAAACCATGAGTGAGTGGTTTCTTCCATGCATCGTGGGCGTCTTGCCAGACATCTGAGAGGAGAATGGAATTGTGAACTTTAGGCAAAGAATCTTGCATTAGATGAAGAGAGAGACATGGACTCTTGGATGAGAAGAAAAAAGAGGGACGGAGGGGATAAATACACGTTTAGCCCTTTTTATTTCTCTGGTTACAGGAGAAAACTATCTTTATGGGTTAGTGATAAAATTGACTTTGGTCATAACTCATAAGTTCATAGATAAATAGTTATCCAGTCATAATAATACAGGTATTTTAAAATACATTTTAAAGTATTCATAAGCCCATAGATATGCAGTCATCTACACATAAGCATACGAGAATTTTAAAAATGCATCTAAAAGTATTCATAATATCATAGAAATGCACTATGCGTAGGACATTATTTTCAAAAATGATATAAAACCATACGTAGGCCATGAAAATGTGCCAATGACCTCAGCCCAATCCTTGGGAAACCTAAAAGTAACTATTGTACGTGAGTTTCAAAACCCAATTTTATGGTTCAAATGCTAGAGATTCATAGTGCCATTCACTTGCACAGGACAACAATCAGAGGATCCCTCACAATTGGGAATGTAAGTTTTTCCTTCAGCCAAAAGAGTTCTGGATCTTAACATTATTCATGCAATATATCTCCACTATTTTGTGGGAAAATGAAGGTTACATTTATTTCAATATATTCATACATCTTTTAAACCCAAAATCATGGTTGGTAGCCATGCCATTGGTTGTTTTACATGGAAAGATATTATGATCCACACAAAATTTATACATATTTCGCAATACATATATTAGTTCATAAACTTGAGAAGAACACAATATATCTTGGAAGATTTCTTGAAATGCAACTACTGGCTCCCAGCTAAAGGGGCATCCTGACCTTTCTTGAAATCGTCCCAACCTCTTACCCAAGGCTGCCCCGGCATTGCTCTAGTCTCAGGAGAAGCATGGTTTTTGAGGTTGTTCATAACCTTCTCATGGACAGCAGCAAATACCTGCCGCAATAATTATATCATATTCACAAAAAAATTGGTTGTAGATCAGTGATAGTAACGGCCACAGCCAAGTTTCCATATCAAGTCATACCGGATTTGTTTTCACTTCATCAGGGGCTTGTTCCTGGCCAGTAACCCATTTCCATAGATCTGGATTCTCCTGTAGGCATAAAGAAGGAACAGAATTAAAAACACAACATAATCTGTTTAATGCATTATGAGGATGAGCAAATACAAAAAAACATATTTTGAAGCTCATATGGATATTCTATTTGTCAAAAAATGAATGTATATGGATTCATCTGGTAAGAACAACATGTAAAGGACACTCTAGCCAAAGAAATGGTGAGGCATCAAATCTTATAGTTGATAGCCCACACTAGCATATAATCATGTGGTTCAAAGCTAGTTAACTTTATCCACCTTCAGGGAAGCAACTTCCCGTCCATATCAGTCACTATAGAACTATACCCTTGTGGCCCCATTCTAATCAGTTTGTTATACCCGAATCATCTACAAATTGAAGAATTCGCCTAAGGTTGTTAATGTAACTTCACAATTAGAAATATTTTCTGACAAGAAACTCCTGCGCTTCCATTTTAACAGCTTGGAAGGCAAGAAAATAACTTAAACTCTTCCACAGAAAACTTCTGAGATGATAAAAGAATGGAGAGCAGCTTATTTCTACCGTGTATCCTATTAACCATGCTTCAGCGAATTTGAACGAAAGGCCAAAAGTTAAGCTCATAAGCTCAAACATCACTGTGGAAAGTATAGAGCCCATTGACTGAATCCATTTGTGCCAAACATTAAAAATTCCATGTCAGAAGTGACACTGCCCTTAGATTTCTAACAAACCTATATCTTTGTTAACGTGATACCCGCTTGATAAAATATTTTCATATGGATCGGCTTTTACACTGTCAATATCAGCCTGCAGCTAACATTTACTTTTGAAATTGATTATCCAAACAGCCAAAGTATACAACAAACTATAATTGGAGATGTAATTCATTACGATTCAGGATTCAGGAAAACTAATACTCAGTACAGATGCTGAGCATTGCTTGCCGTGCTATCCAAAGATAGACGAGGAAGTATGTTGTAGGCCACAAACTCTTCTCTAAAAAGATTTCATTTCACCAAGCAGCCACAGAAGCCTTTGAAACAAACCGTACACGATAATCAATACAAGAACCTGTAAATGCAAAAGGTTTCTTTTCCTCAGCTCTCCATTTCAAACCTGTTCTGTAAGGTGTTTATTGATAACAAGCTGAAAACAGTAAAGTACATTTGACTTGTTAACCACACGCACCATGGCATCAGAATGCTTGGATCCGAATATAAAGTTCTATTTTACGAAACAACCTTTTGGTATTTGCAAATGGGAAAAAACCAAACCAAATAATAGGCATCAAAATTTACCAGGTCAAGGACGTGAACAAGGGACTTAATTCCATTTTCATCCATGTAGTGAATATGATCCTCCACCCATTTCCCCAAAATCAAGTCCAGCTCCAGGTACCCTCTTTGCTTGCTTCTATACAACAATCTACAATTTCACCCAAAAAAAATGTACTTTCACACTCAAAACCACAGATAAAAACCGGTGCCAAACCAAATTCTAAGGCCAACTTCACTGACTTGTCAAAATCTACAAACCTGTTAAATAAGCGTCTTTTACTTTCTTCATTGGAAAGATCAATATCCACCAACTGCGCACTCAAATTAGAAGAATAATACCGCGAAATCGAACCCAATGTAGGCCTGGAAAACCCCAACAAATTATTATGATCAGTAACAACATTATTAACAAAACATACTCCAAATTCATACATCAAAACAAATTCTTGACCTGAAAAGAGAGTCGGCGGTGGCAGCCGAAGGCGGATTTGAGAAGCTAAGAAGCCGAGGAACGGCTGTGAAAAAGGCCCTTCGCGAACTTGCCATTTTTAATTAAGCGCTTTCAGCTTTGCTAGCTTGGGGTGGGACTAACTTCCCGCTGTTCGGCGTGACGCGAGACGTCGCAGTCGCAGGGGGCATTCCAAGTAATCTCATTAGTCATCCTAATTTGAAAAGGTAACGAAATGGTCCCAACTTTTTCTTATTGTTGCACAATTTGTACATCACTTTTGTGTCAGCATCCAATCGTAAGATTGTAATAATGAATTAGCGGAGACGATTTGTGGAGGGCTTTTCTTCTTCTTCTTTTTTTTTTTTTTAAATGTAAAGATAGAAATTCTCACTTATGATCCGTGATTCGACATGTAAAATCATGTTAATTTTTATTGTGACAACATGTCTAACCTTATAATAGTTAATTGTCGACATTGTTAATGTTACTAGTAAATGGATTGTGCATTCACAAGTACAAAGATGGGTTAACAATAAAGATCGAAAACAATAAAGATCGAATAGTGTTTTAATAATAGTAATCATCAAAACTTCGAAACGCTTAATTTTGGTTCCGTAGACAAGCATTTTCCTAAACACTTTCCCTAGAGGTTAGAACTTAGAGTACATGTTAAGATCCAACGAAATAATTATCCTACTAGGAGATTCTTAATTTGTAAAATTAAAGTACAAAACTCTAGTTTATATAATGGATGGTAAGACACGAAATTTAGGATAATTTTTTTAGTACTTCAAGAGTATCGAATACTCGACACTCATAATAACTGGAAATACGACAAGTGTACATAAGAACGCCAATTAAACAATAAATTGAACCCATGCATTCACTCGTTAGTTTTCCATTTATTTAGAGTATTAAGTTCAATACTTTTGAAGTATCAAAAACTTTCTCAAAATTTAGAATGTGGATGTCCATTGAAGAATCTAGACATTTTCATTTCTTGTGTATGAATGTAGTATTTGCTATTTGTTATTTTGTTGAAATTGATTGCATTAAGTTTTGTGGTAAATTGAAATTTAAATTATTTATGACATTTTCTATTTGTGTGAAAGTCCTTTTCCACTTATTCCATGCGGTAATTACTTGTATACAGACCGAAAAAATCATTTAAAAAGCAGCAAGTAGATAACTTCGGACCCAAAATATTTTTTATTTTTAAAGAAAGGCAATTCAATTGATTTGAAAACTACTTCACAATAAGTAATTTTTTAGAGCACCATGGAAAGTCTCTGGATTTCTCCCATCAAACTCAAAGTAGCTTTTGATTGAACTGCTGATTTCTTTTGCTCCATAGCCTCTTCAAGGCAGTAGAAAGGGGCTTGCCATTTTGGTTCCTCAAGTACCTTTCCAACGGAATATGTCATAAAATGGCCTTCAGTCCCTGCAATTTATATATTTATGGTTTTCGTTACTTTTTTCTCTTTTACATAAGCACTTAACTCAAACTATCAAACTTGTCAAGCTGACCATCGTCAAGTTAAGAGAGCTCAAAAGGCTTAGAAGTAGAATAAAAGTTGATTATTGAGATCTAATGTTTAACTCCGGATTTTGATTAAACACTAGACACGTCTATGTTGTTGTTAT
This sequence comes from Nyctanthes arbor-tristis, assembly GCA_963692815.1. Lineage (NCBI taxonomy): Eukaryota > Viridiplantae > Streptophyta > Magnoliopsida > Lamiales > Oleaceae > Nyctanthes > Nyctanthes arbor-tristis. The sequence continues at coordinate 3,655 of CAVNYN010257140.1, read as the reverse complement.
GACACCAGGAAAATTGTATAGTATAATACTGATGTGATTTGCAATGGAGGAGGAGTAGACAGGATCGGCGTACGTACCTGTGTCAAAAGCCCAGTAAACCGGTGCTTTGGTAGCCACATCCTCATAATACCAAACAGTATCAACCTTATTCCACACGTTGCACAGAAACCCATCTTTTTTCACTTGCCCCAGATACTGCACTCCGTCGAGCCAATTTGGCCGGAGAATCCCCACCTCCACTTGCTTGGAGGAGCAATATTTTTCCGTCTCCAGAGAATAGTAAAAAACAGTGCCGTTATTCCATTCCAGATGGTATTCTTTCGGTCCCAATTGGTTCTGAAAAATCATAAGGTTTCCGCCGTTCGGATAGTCGTACCAGAGATCCGCGATTTGGAGACCTTCGGTGCTGTTCATGACGAGAACTGAATGGAATTGGAGCGGCCATGGATGGGGCACCGGCGGCAAGTCCGATGTGACTGCTGCATAAATTAGTAAGAGAAAGAAGCAGATTAATTTGGGAATGCAGAAGGAATTCTTTCTCCCATTTTCTCCTTTCTGAATCGCAAAGGGAAACAGATCTTTCAAGAATATGAACTTTTATTTGCTGAAGATGATTTTGACTTGGGAATTTCTTCAAGCATGGCGGGCAGGTTTGGACTTTTCTGAGATATTAATAGACACACCATAATCCATTTTCCTCTTTGACTACCATCCGTTTGACAACCAGTTAATGTGATCATAAAAAAAAAAAAAAAAAAAAAAAAAAAAAAAAATCTCCTTGGTTATTTTACCTACACGTGTAACCCGACTAATAAAAAATAACCACACGTTTCTCAATTGTCAAATGTCCCCTTACTGTCTATGCCATTGGTTGGTATATTACTGTGCCAACCTATTATTAGGATGGTAGCACTTTTATATTGGTTGGTATATTACTATGCCAACCTATTATTAGGAAAGTAGCACTATTGTAGTAGTCGTAGTAATAATAATAATAATAATAATAATAATAATAATAATAATAATAATAATTGTACTTTAATACTAATATTGACTATTTACATTCTCACTATGACAATTAAGTTAATATTACTTCAATTATAATCAGATACAAATCATTTTCCCAATTTGTCATGGCTCGGTAGGTTAGACAAATAAACACTAATAGTTGTACAGAAAGGTTTGAATCGATCAATTAACTAGATATAGGGCGGAGAGAAATCAAACCCTTGAATAAGGGTGTAGGAAATTCATGTGAATTCCATTAAACTATGAGTCTTGATATTTGACTAGCAAAACTATGTATGTTTATGATGACTCGATAATAACAATCTTCTATTGATGTCAAGGTTAGGACACATAAACGTAAGTGTAAGCTATTTATCACCGTTCACTGGTGGTAATCATCAATATTATTTGAATAAATTACCTATCGCTACATTTAATTACACATATCATTTAATGATAATATACTACCACATGAGATGATGATTATCACTGTTAGTTATGAATAGCATTATACTGCACATAATATGTACAACATCTTCGAGTTTCAGGTTGCTGCTTCTACTTGGCATCACATTGGTCCTTTATCAATAAGGGCTCAATCTAATAACATATATAATAATTCACTCAGTTCACCACAAAATAAAATGCCAATTCAATCAACAAATTGGTAAAAAAGCTACCAACCAAATTGGTGCTTTCTATTCAATCCCAATGCTCTTTAGTTCCTCAAGTGACAAAACTGGATGTCATACACTTAAAACTAAGAGGACATAAGAAAAATAATTAGACATTACTCTTGTGTCTTTAGTTTGATCAATTCTCCTAAAGATGAAATCAGTAGGCAATCAATCAATGTACTATTTGACTCCATCTCAACAGCATCGTCGGATATAGATCTCTGCATCTTCAGTGGTTGGCCAAAATTCAGTGAACTCAATTGTAGAAAAGTCCGCTCCTACTTTAAAAAGTTATCTCACGCCTTTCAGTGAAAAATTTACCGGTTATGAATTGTTCAGGAAGGAGGGCTAGCCAAACAGCAGTATCAGCACCATCTTCAGGGCTAGTATGTCCCGACCACCCAGTCATGGCCGTCTTTACCCAACCGGGACAATAGGCATTGATGAATATCTTCTCACCCTCAGGACGATCTGAAAGTATCCTTGCCATCAGCCTTGTGTAAGTGTTGACTGCTAGTTTTGACAATGAGTAATCTGTAAAAACTTGAGGCCATCCACCTTCTGTCCAACTTCCATCTTTTACTTGCTCTAAAAACTTATCCATAGTCTCGTCTATTAACTCCTCTGATAGGGCTTCATCATCTTCCAGTTGTTTTCTCAATTCAGCATTTCCAATTTTCTGCAAAACAAATAGTTGCTCAGCTTTTGCTAATTGCTAATAGTGGACATGAGAAAAAAGGCCTTGGGAATATGGAAATTCATGCAGACATGAACTCGCAAGTTCTTAAGAAATTATGACAGTTCTTGACAAGAAATTTTATTCATAAATTGAATGGTGAAGAGTATAATGGATAAGCCCTATATTTATAGGGTACTGACGTGGCTAGTGTTATCGTACTAAACATGAAAATGTAATGAAACGTAGAGTGTATGAAATTCAGTATTAGGATCTCAAAATAACTCCATAAAAGGAGCCCTTGACAAGAATCTATATGGGTTCTACAAAGAACAAAACGAAAAGATAAAACCTTTTTGGACTCCTATTCTTGTCATGCTGGCAAGAAAGAACACAAAATTACCAGGGTCTGCATAGCTCAGCCTATTAACAATCTAATGAAGAGAGATAGAAAGAAAACAACATAGCGGTTACTTACATTAGAAAGAAAACAACAAAGCGCTTACTTACATTCCTCTTGCCATTCAATCTTCCTAACCGTGAACTCACATTAACAATGCGAGCCCCTGCAGCAGAATGTCTCATTAAAGGAATCATGGCTTTGATCATATTCTTGGTGCCATAGTAGTTGGTTTTAATAACTTGCTCAGCAAACTCCACACTATTTTCTGACCCAGCATTGAAATTAACTCCTGCATTGTTTATCTAGAAGCAAATAATCAGTAAGAAGGGTTCAATCTTACATCACGAACCATAATAACAAACAGACACATGATAACTCTTCCGGCATATCTGTTCAGAGCATAGATCAAACATATATATGCTAAGAAAACCTGAACAGAAATTTAAGTCAAGTGATTGTCACACAAAAATGAGTATCGCACTTCCAGTGTCCTCACGTTTTGAATATTCAGGCGCAAATATTGACACCCATCTTAACAAATTCATGCTTTATCTAGTTCTAAAATAGAGTGACACGACACAGTCATTTCATCAAACTGCAGTTTTCACAATAAAATAGAAAGTGGACTAGAGTCTGGTCATTCAAGAGAATGGATCTTTTTCTTTCCAATTTTCATGTTTTCCGAGGTAGTATGTCTGTGTGTGAGTGTGGCATAGGTTTAACAAGGATAATTTTAATTAATGGAACCTCATCAAGATAGAAAACAGGGTACCGCCCATACCAATATATCTACACCACCGAAACTTTCTTTTATCCATTCAGTGAATGTTTCAATTGAAGAATGGTCCAGGATATCTAGTTGATGGAATTGCACATTTAAACCTCCTTCTT